>JARACY010002519.1:0-41903 GCA_029255725.1 Scrobipalpa atriplicella
CATTGTGTCACCAGGGGAAATTAGATATGAAAGAAAAAGTAGCTTCGCGGTAAAAATTGTGTGTTACTCAGAGCGAACGTAGCTTTCTAATTGTAAAAGTTTTGAAGCGGTACAGTAGTTTTTGTAGTCTAGCGGTTCTATTTCTATATTTCTTGTGGTCCTAGCCATCCTTGTTATCAGTGCTAAGCTAGCCCAGCGGTCTCGGTACGACCGATAGGCAAGAAAGTGTTAATAAGTGCTTGTGTGTGAGAAAATTTGGAAGAGAATGTGTGAAAGAGTGAGTTAATAAGTGTTAGTGTGTGAGTAAGTTAGGGAGAGAATGTGTGAAAGAGTGAGTTAATAAGTGTTAGTGTGTGAATAAGTTAGGGAGAGAATGTGTGAACGAGTGAGTTAATAAGTGTTAGTGTGTGAGTAAGTTAGGGAGAGATTGTGTGAAAGAGTGAGTTAATAAGTGTTAGTGTGTGAGTAAGTTAGGGAGAGATTGTGTGAAAGAGTGAGTTAATAAGTGTTAGTGTGTGAGTAAGTTAGGGAGAGAATGTGTGAAAGAGTGAGTTAATAAGTGTTAGTGTGTGAGTAAGTTAGGGAGAGATTGTGTGAAAGAGTGAGTTAATAAGTGTTAGTGTGTGAGTTAGTTAGGGAGAGAATGTGTGAAATAGTTAGTTAATAAGTAAAAAATCTGGAAAACGAAGTGTTTTATATAAAGTGAATTACCTTTTGTCCCGCCTCTTGCAATAGAGGCGCTAAATCCTTTAACACAGAAGCCTTCTGTGGTCTAGCGGTCCTAGGTATCAATGTAGTAGCGAGCCCAACGATCCCGGCCCGACCGGTACGACCGATGTGACGGACGTAGTTCTCTTTGTCTGTGTATTTAGTAAGTGTGTGTGTTTGTGTGTGTAAGTTAGGGTGAGGATGTGTGAATGATATGGAGAGAATGTGTGTGAGTTATAACTTACTTTCTGTCCGGCTTCTTGCAATAATGGTGCAAGATCCTTCAAGACCGATGCTTCTTGCGGTCTAGCGGTCCTAGGTATTAATGTGGTAGCCAATCCAATGGTCCCGGCCCGAACCGGTACGACCGATGCGATGGACGTAGTTCTCTATATCTTCCGGCATGTCGTAGTTTATCACGTGTTGGATGTTTGGGAAGTCGAGACCTTGGGAAGGAGAAATATACAACATGTAACATAAAGGGTATATGCATCGTGAAATGTGTGAATCTACCCATGAAACTGAACAACATTCCCCTAAGGAACATAGGTCGAAATACAAAAAAAAAAACATTGACTTCCCATACTAAATGCGCTATCAGTTGATGCTTTTTGTAAGGAAGCTAAAATTTTTCATGGGTAGATTCACTATTACGATTCATATTACCCTTTCTGTTACACGTTGTATAGGCGGAAATGTGTTTCGATCGATTTTTTTTATTACATATTTCTACAGCTTCAAACTTTTTTCGTAGAAATATCTTGGAATATAATCGGCCAACGATTTTTTTGAACTGTATTATTTTACGATAGGTAAAATTAAAACTACAGTAAAATGTTTTATGTAGATTGTAGAACATGCTTTTAAGCATAGCAGATATACTCAAATGGAAGTTTTTGGATATATGGGCGTAAGGGACAGCGTCCCGGAAACTGTTAGGGATTGCTCAGTCAACGATACTGAACAACTATCACCTGATTTTTTTTTTCAAATTTTTCCAAATTTAAAAAGTTACATGCGCATTCAGCTTAAAAAAATAAGTAATGTGAACTAAAAAACACCTCAACCATACTAGTGTGTACTTAAAAGACTTATTTTATTACTATTACATTACTATCGTTTGGAGAAATTGCCGGCCGCTACGCACTTGAGTACCGAAAAGAACGAATGTACGCTTAGTTTTTTTTTTTTTAATGAAGCAAATTTTGAGCAAATGGAAGAAAAAAGATTTTAAGTACCTTTGCTAGCGACGTCTGTGGCAACAAGCACATCTTTCTCTCCCTTCCTGAATGCTTCTACAGCTCGCGATCGTTCCTCCTGGTCTTTACCGCCGTGGATTGCCACCGCCTCAACACCTAAACACAAATAATTACATACATACATATAATCACGCCTCTATCCCTAATGGGGTAGGCAGAGCGTAAACTACCTAAACAAAGGCCGTTCCGCCACGTCTGACAAGTTTTGAGGGTTATTCCAGATAGATCTGTATATTGCTATAGTGACAGGTTGTCAGCCTTTCGCCTAAATTACAATACTGAAACCCTCGAATCCCTTAGCTGGTTTTTTACAGCATGCCCGGGAAGAAATGCAGCTGGCACATTCTATGTTTTTCTATCACTTCCAGTCCAACATGGAAGTTACAAATAATTAACACATACATAACATACTTAAAATTGGCATAAATTTTTTGGCTGTATGTGCTTTGTTTCATTTGCCTCTTTTATATTTTCACAAGTAAAAAAATATGGCAAAATCAACATGTCCGCGCGAATTCTTTTTCGTTCTTTAATTTATTTGACTTATTTAATGTTAATTAGGTGTTTAGTGTTTTCGATGTAATGTGTAACTGTATTAATATGTGTTTAGTTTGTTTGTGTTCTGTTCGAATGGATGATGACACTTCAAATGTTCTTAAGAGATCTTCGTTGCGGGCCACCAAGAAGTATAATGAGTAAATTCATAATTGGGTACTTGACTGGGTAGCTTAAAAAATTCAAAAACGTTTATACTTAAGAGGCTACCCTGAGCCAAGTGGCGGAACGGCCTTTGTTTAGGTAGTTTACGCTCTGCCTACCCCATTAGGGATAGAGGCGTGATTATATGTATGTATGTAATTATTTGTGTTTAGGTGTTGAGGCGGTGGCAATCCACGGCGGTAAAGACCAGGAGGAACGATCGCGAGCTGTAGAAGCATTCAGGAAGGGAGAGAAAGATGTGCTTGTTGCCACAGACGTCGCTAGCAAAGGTACTTAAAATCTTTTTTCTTCCATTTGCTCAAAATTTGCTTCATTAAAAAAAAAAAAACTAAGCGTACATTCGTTCTTTTCGGTACTCAAGTGCGTAGCGGCCGGCAATTTCTCCAAACGATAGTAATGTAATAGTAATAAAATAAGTCTTTTTAAGTACACACTAGTATGGTTGAGGTGTTTTTTAGTTCACATTACTTATTTTTTTAAGCTGAATGCGCATGTAACTTTTTAAATTTGGAAAAAATTTGAAAAAAAAAATCAGGTGATAGTTGTTCAGTATCGTTGACTGAGCAATCCCTAACAGTTTCCGGGACGCTGTCCCTTACGCCCATATATCCAAAAACTTCCATTTGAGTATATCTGCTATGCTTAAAAGCATGTTCTACAATCTACATAAAACATTTTACTGTAGTTTTAATTTTACCTATCGTAAAATAATACAGTTCAAAAAAATCGTTGGCCGATTATATTCCAAGATATTTCTACGAAAAAAGTTTGAAGCTGTAGAAATATGTAATAAAAAAAATCGATCGAAACACATTTCCGCCTATACAACGTGTAACAGAAAGGGTATATGAATCGTAATAGTGAATCTACCCATGAAAAATTTAGCTTCCTTACAAAAAGCATCAACTGATAGCGCATTTAGTATGGGAAGTCAATGTTTTTTTTTTGTATTTCGACCTATGTTCCTTAGGGGAATGTTGTTCAGTTTCATGGTAGATTCACACATTTCACGATGCATATACCCTTTATGTTACATGTTGTATATTTCTCCTTCCCAAGGTCTCGACTTCCCAAACATCCAACACGTGATAAACTACGACATGCCGGAAGATATAGAGAACTACGTCCATCGCATCGGTCGTACCGGTCGGGCCGGGACCATTGGATTGGCTACCACATTAATACCTAGGACCGCTAGACCGCAAGAAGCATCGGTCTTGAAGGATCTTGCACCATTATTGCAAGAAGCCGGACAGAAAGTAAGTTATAACTCACACACATTCTCTCCATATCATTCACACATCCTCACCCTAACTTACACACACAAACACACACACTTACTAAATACACAGACAAAGAGAACTACGTCCGTCACATCGGTCGTACCGGTCGGGCCGGGATCGTTGGGCTCGCTACTACATTGATACCTAGGACCGCTAGACCACAGAAGGCTTCTGTGTAAAGGATTTAGCGCCTCTATTGCAAGAGGCGGGACAAAAGGTAATTCACTTATATAAAACACTTCGTTTTCCAGTTTTTTACTTATTAACTAACTATTTCACACATTCTCTCCCTAACTAACTCACACACTAACACTTATTAACTCACTCTTTCACACAATCTCTCCCTAACTTACTCACACACTAACACTTATTAACTCACTCTTTCACACATTCTCTCCCTAACTTACTCACACACTAACACTTATTAACTCACTCTTTCACACAATCTCTCCTAACTTACTCACACACTAACACTTATTAACTCACTCTTTCACACAATCTCTCCCTAACTTACTCACACACTAACACTTATTAACTCACTCGTTCACACATTCTCTCCCTAACTTATTCACACACTAACACTTATTAACTCACTCTTTCACACATTCTCTCCCTAACTTACTCACACACTAACACTTATTAACTCACTCTTTCACACATTCTCTTCCAAATTTTCTCACACACAAGCACTTATTAACACTTTCTTGCCTATCGGTCGTACCGAGACCGCTGGGCTAGCTAGCACTGATAACAAGGATGGCTAGGACCACAAGAAATATAGAAATAGAACCGCTAGACTACAAAAACTACTGTACCGCTTCAAAACTTTTACAATTAGAAAGCTACGTTCGCTCTGAGTAACACACAATTTTTACCGCGAAGCTACTTTTTCTTTCATATCTAATTTCCCCTGGTGACACAATGAGCTAGTGATAAATATTTTCTTATCTTATTCTCTTCTATACTAGGTGCCAGCGTTCCTATTAGAAATGATCGGCGAAGAAGCCCCCCCTTCCACGGGGCCCGGCTGTTCGTACTGCGGTGGTCTCGGACATCGGATCACAGGTAACAACTAGAATATTTACTCACATTAGTATCTAAGGTGGCAGCGTCCCTGCTGGAAACAAGAGGCTGAACCAAAGACAAAAAAGTTTTTATTCAGAGGGCTGAACATGAAACTTTCACTCGACACCGACTTTCACACATTTAAAAAAAAAGTCATGTATAAATGCATACAGTCGTACAAGGATCTTTTGGCGCGTGGGTGACATTGACAGCACAGATTATATAGTATACATGTCCGTTAGGTTATGTATACTAGGTAATCTGTGCTGTCAATGTCACCCAAGCGCCAAAAGATCCTTGTACGACTGTATACCTATATACCTCATTTTCGTTAGTGATATTTTTGACCGATCCAGATAAGTTAAAAATATTAAGAAGCCCTTGGAAAGTTAGGCCTCTGACATGTTTTGTGTAATGACCACTATGTTTTTTTTTTGTTACAGAATGTCCTAAACTGGAAGCAGTACAAAACAAGCAGGCTTCAAATATCGGCCGAAGGGATTATCTTGCGAATACCGCTGCAGATTATTAAAATTATTACTGAAACTGAACTGCATCGTACTGTTGTAAGATGGTTCAGGCAGATGGAACGGACGTCACATAACGGACGTTGAATGGTTATTATATTTTAAGTCGTATGTTTTAAATGTAAATATTGTTTTAAGTTAGAAATAATCAAAAATACTACTTATGAACTAAATTAACTTTGTTTTTTTTCCTGTTGTAAGTCCCTCATGCATGACATGAATATGGTACCACGTGGGTACCACTTATGGTTCAAAGGTACCTACAAAGAGAAGAGTAATAGAATGGTGTTCATTGATTGTCTTTGTATGACGTTTTTTTTTTATTGGCATGACGCGGTTTGCGCATTGCCACCATCAAAACTTGGGAAACGGTTTATTTTGGACGTAGTAATTTGGAAAATCTAAATAGGATCAGTTGGAAAACAGGAAATAAATTATACGAATTATTCAAAGTAATGAAGGATGATAATATTTTATAAATAGATTCAAGCTTTTATGTTTTTTATTCTTAAAATTTTCTTTCTTGCTTTTCGAAATAAGTTTCTATTTTTATATTTATTTATTTATATTTTGTGCACATGTTTTCAGTATAGTCTATGGTTTTGTGTCAGTTTGTGATTTTTCTTCATACTTAAATAACAACTAGTGTTAGGTCACAGAAGCACATGTGACAGAAGGTATTATTTGTGGTATTATTACTCTTCTCTGTGGTCACAGACGCTGATCAAATACTTTACAACAATGGCCAATCTGCCTACCGAGATTTTATATAAAATCTTTTCTTATCTCAACTGGAACGACTTGAAGAAATGCACTGCCGTATGCCGAGGATGGGAGAAACCCGCAAACGAAGCTAACGAAATAAAATGGAAGGCACTATGTAAGCAAGAATTCGGCGAAATATACGAAGAGGCGTATCGAAAATCACAGCTTTGCTGGGAGGAGTTATACAAATCTCTGAGACTCTGGCCGCATGTTAAGTCATCTAAAATATTCTTGCACTACTCCGACCTCTTAGACGGCGAGAATGGATACTGCCCTTGGGATTCAAGGGAGTTGAAGAAAATCCAGGTGTTGAAAAATGGTATCATTGGCTACCCACATTGGTCCTATAACAAAGGAGATAGGAAAAGTAAAGATGGCTATTTGACCTGGGGTCGGAAGGGTTTTAGCAACAGTATAAGCTACTATGATTCAGAAACTTTAAAAGTGATAAGTAGAACCTGTTACGATTTTAAATTTGATTTGTATGAGGAAAATGATGATTTGATTGTTCTAAGACAACAGAATTTAACTAAAAATTATAAAAAATATGTGAACCAGAAAAGAGTCAATAATGATAAAAGGGATGAGAATGATAATAGAGTTAATGATAAGGGGAATAATAATGATGAAGATGATAATAATGATGATAGAGACGGCCATGATAAAATGGACATCTTTGAAAAAAGAGATGACTATGATAAAAAAGACTACAGTGATGAAACTGACTACTATGATGAAGACTTCAATGATGAAATAGACAAAGACGATAAAAAAGATGACACACTTTGCATTATTACAAAAGCTAACAAAAAAATACATAATCTCGGTGCTATGACCCAGAATTCAAAATTCTACCTAGTCGGGAACAAAGTATTTTTCCTATCTAGAGGCTACAAAATCTGGATGTCGAAACTTGTTTTCGAAAATGGTGATGCTACAATTAAAACGACGCATTTTGCTAATTTCAATCTCTACCCTGAATTGAACAATATTGAAGCATTTGTTAACATCAGTGATATCCAAGTAAATGTGCTAACAAGTGGAGGGAATATCTATTCTGTCGTTGACCAAAAACTTCACGAGCTATGTCAAATTACAATGAAAGTGGACAATTGTAATGAAGTAGTGACACAACTGAAGCTGTATGGTTTCGACTGGAGCACCCCGGCTGTCTACAGATGGATTTCTGACCACAATATAATTGGTGGGGATTGGGTCGCCAAAACATTTGACTACGTCCAACGGCATCGAATGTAATGTAACTGTTTTACATCGGATATTTGAAGAGTAAATTGACCCTGATGACCATGATTCTGCCCGGTGCGGTGACCTATCAAAATATGTTCCAGGATATTTAATTTAAAAAAAAATCTTTGAAAATTTTGAAATGCCTCAATTTAGGTACGTCATAAGTTACATTCGAAATAGAAATAATTGCAGTAAAGTTGCACTTTTGGTATGTTGTTTGGGGTCCACCTAGACTAGACAGTCTAAATCCAGATTGCAGCAGTCTGAAATTCTCGCGCTGAGTTTTTTTTTTTTTAGTTTTTTGTATAAATCGAGTAAGTTTCGACATTGCGGAAGCTGTGTGTGGTATCATATGAAAGGGCATTTTGAGCTGATTCTAAAATATATCACACCGTTACATATTGGTCACTAAGTAATTCTAAATAAAAACTAAAATAATTTTGAAATCATACCAAATTTGGGCTGCTCCAGATACGAAACTGTTCAATATTTTTTTGTGATATATACCTCGAATGATACGTCATAAATTACTCAGCGCGCGAGAATTTCAGACTGCTGCAAATCTGGGTTTAGACTGTCTAGATGGACCCAAACAAAAATGCAGCTTTACCGCAATTATTCCAGTTTCAGCCTTTATATTTGTACGATATAACGTACCTAATTGTTTTGCTTATCAAAATTTATGTTCAAAGTTTTTTTTCTATTTTTTTTAAATAAAATATCCTTGAACATATTTTAATAGGCAAGACCATTGAGGCATTATATTTGTTGATAAATAATACCTGCTTACATGTACTTTTCAACTGGTAAACAGATCGGTGAAGGACGACCTCTCTTCGGATCTTATACTATAGTAAAGTAGAAAAATTTACCAAGAGCGTGTCGGACACGCCCATATGTAGGGTTCCGTAGACTTATATGCATACTTTTTTTTTGTTAATAAATACACTTGTACTCGTTATACGTTACTGAAACACCCCTTAAGGTATGGCACGTAATTACATTAACACCCTTTATAGTGTTTTATTAACAAAGTTTTTATTTTAAATATTATTTAAATGTAGTTTTTAAAAGCCAGCCACAGTCCGTTCTGTGGTCCGGTGTTGAATTCGAGGATGGTTTCTGCGCAAGTAACACTTAACTCATCTACTGAATCCATCCTACTGTTCAACGCGGGGAGCATTTCCGGACGTGTGAACCGAAACATCTCACTTGAAACCATACTGCATTTTAGTGTTGACACGAAGTAGGGTTTCCGTAGTACAGCGTTGTAAAAGCGCATTGTAATGTAATACATCCTACTGTTCAACGCGGCATGGTGCTGAGTTGAGGTATGGTTTAATAAGACGCGTCAGGATTTAGTTTTCTTCTACATGTTATAGTTTTTGTTTTTAATTTAATGGATAATACCATTGCGACAGGCTTGTTCACAGGGCAGAATATTATTCAGCAGGGTATAATTTAGTCTAAAAACACCCGGTGAAAATCCGTTACATTCCAAGCTGTTTACAAGCAGAAGGAGAAGACTTTTGAGATCTGACGTCCCTCCCACTACGGTACACTCTCATGGCAATATTGTCTTCATTGGTAAGATTATTAAAAAAATTAATTATTAATTCCACCCATCTAAGTTAATTCTGTTTAACAATTAAATTGCTTTAGGTATTTTTCCTTCCATGCTGGACTGGGAGTGATAGAAAAACATAGAATGTTCCAGCTGCAACTCCTCTCGGGGATGCTGTAAAAACCAGCTAAGGGATTCGAGGGTTTTAATGTATTGCAATTTAGGCGATGGGCTGACAACCTGTCACTATAGCATATATATGTACATAATCATCTGTAATTACCCTCAAAGCTTGTCAGACGAACGACTTTTGTTTAGGTCGTTTTTGCTCTGTCTACCCCATTAGGGACAAAGGAGTGATTTTATGTATGTATGTATGTAGGTACAGTGAACCCCCTGACATTTAGAAAAAAACTGAGATATTTTCTAGAGACTAATGTGGAATGAATACGTTGCGTAAGCGAAGCGAGCTATACACCTCACGAAAGATGAATCAATAAGTAATGCGAGCGCAGCGAGCTCTACCGACACCTTACGAAAGTTGAATCAATCCGTAACGCGAGCGAAGCGAGCCCTGCACCTTATGAAAGTTGCACCAATACGTAACGCAAGCGAAACGTGCCCTACACCTCACGAAAGTTGCATCAATACGTAACGCGAGCGAAGCGTTCCCTACACCTTACGAAAGTTTAATCAATACGTAACGCAAGCGAAGCGAGCCCTGCACCTGCACCTTATGAAAGTTGAATCAAGTAAACTTTTGCTCCATTATTTTCTTTCGCAGCCACTTCCCGTCGATATCTGCATGTCAATCCGTATGTCAATGGACAGTTGAAACTCAACTACAGCACGCCACACTTGAAAATTGATCTGAACGCTCACATACCATATATGGGTCGAGAAGACGATCACAACGGTATGATTTCAACACTACGACAGATAATGCAAATAGATTGCATGGAGATCCCCAATGGACATCGAGTGATACTTTTATACTGTCAGAGATTGGTTGCGATTGAATTCCACAACGACCCAGCCAAGAGGCGGAGAGATCAAACCAATGATCAAACTAACAATGTTGCTTCAAGGCCTAGGTTTGTATTTTTAGTAAAGTCGTAGTAGAAGTAGTATTCTGACTTCTGACTATATGTATTTCCAACTCTTTCCAAAAGTTTCATGACTTTTAATCGAAAATCTTGTTTCTAAAATAAGTTTTAGCTATTAGATATGTTAGTTCAGTATCTGGTATTTCTTCTATGCCATTTCGCGGTGTGGTTAAATCTAAAACTGCTCACTTCGCGGTCTGGCATTTTGTTAATACCACTCCGCGAATTGGTCGTTTTACATACCTGCCAAACCCCGAATTAGGCAATTGGCTTTTTCGTGTTTGCCAGTCCGCGAAATGTTGTTTCAAAACGCTCAATGGCCGGAACACAACCGGACACATACCGTACATTTCGAACATAAACGGACATTTCGGGGATTGCGCGTTTTGTATATGCCAATCCGCGAAATGATCCTTTTTTCCGGCCTATGACGATATCGGGGATTGTGCGTAACAGATATAACAACAACATATTTAAATAGTAGATTTAGTAACTTAACTAATTTGCCAACACGTACCTATAATTTATTTTTGAAATGTGCTTTTGAATAAAAAGACATAAAACTTTGACATATAATAGTTTTTTCTAGCACCGAGTTGGAAATACTAATAAAAGTTGTAGTATTTTTACAACAACTTCATTCATAATCATAAATGATAATAATTGCTTCCATGCTGGACTGAGAGTGATAGAAAAACGTAGAATGTGCCAGCTGCATCTCCTCCCGTGCATGCTGTAAAAATCAGCTAAGGGAATCGAGGGTTTCAGTGTATTGCAATTTAGGCGATGGGCTGACAACCCGTCACTATGGCAATATACATAATCATCATCTGTATAGCCCTCGAAACTTGTCAGACGTGGCGGAACAACCTATGTTTAGGTCGTTTTTGCTCTGCCTACCCCATTAGGGATACAGGCGTGATTTATGTATGTATGTATGTATTATAATGGAGATATAATTATGATTGATAATTCAAGATGAACTTTGCTTAAAAGGATGTAAGGGACAGCGTCCCGCAGATTGATAGGGGTTGCTCAGTAAACGAAACTGAACAACTACCACCAGGAATTTTTCTCAGGAAATGAAAAAAACATTTTGCTTTTCCATACAAATTTTCTGATCGAGGTGGTCTTTTTGTATGGGAAAGTCAAATTTTTTTTTCATCTCCTGAAAAAAAATCCTGGTGATAGGTGTTCAGTATCGTTGACTGAGCAACCCCTATCAGTTTGCGGGACGCTGTCCCTTACACCCGGTATAGTTGTTTGTTACAAATGTTACTTATTATTTTATTACAGATACAATGCATACTTCAGAATCAACAGCATTACTTTTTAGTTGTGAATGTTTAGTAGGTATTGAGTACTTATTCATATTAGTATTACCTACTCTATGGTGTCGCAATAATATGAATGAGCCATACATACATAAGGTATTGTTTTTTTGTTTGTTAGTTAAAATACATTTTCCAACATTTATTTTTGAAGAAAAGTATTACCAACAGAATAATTCTGGATTAAAAAATAAGTACCTACCAAAATGATTGTGAGTCAATTAATGGTTGGTTAGTAATAAATTATAGTTTATTTTCTTAAATTGTAGTTTATTTTTTGTAATACTAATATACAACGTGTAACATAAAGGGTATATGCATCGTGAAATGTGTAAATCTACCCATGAAACTGAACAACTTTCCCTAAGTAACATAGGTCGAAATACGAAAAAAAAGTTTTGACTTTCCATACTAAATGCGCTGTCAGCTGATGCATTTTGTATGGAAGGTCAAATTTTTTTTTTTCGTTACTATACTAGTTCCCGCAGTAAAAAGTAGCTCTCTCCGTCTCCAGGTTACAATAAGTCAGCATGCCAACATCTAAATCTTTTCAGCAGTTTAGGCATGAAAGAGCAACAAACAGACAGACAGAGTTACTTTCGTATATAATTTTTAGTATGGATTCGGAAAAAATCTACGAAAAAATAATCTTGTTTTTTTTTTTCACTAATTTTGCGTTTGGTATGTACCTACTTTTAGCAATTAAGTTGACTTTAATAAATAAATGAAATGAAATAAGAGATATTTAAGCGAATTATTGGCACGGTTGTATTTGAACGATAGCAAGAAATTTTTATTCTGAGGATGGAAGTACTATATTTTATGAATAAAACGTATATTAAATTGTCTGTACTGACTTTTCTTGACGACCTGGCCCAAATAATAATAATATTTGGGCCGAACCGACCCGCGGTCTGACTCTCTTTTAGGACCGGTTTACATTAGGACAGTTGGTACTAAGTTGGCTTTCAAGTTGGTAAGTTGGCTTTCAAGTTGGCGTTTACACGGTTCAACTTGAAAGGCAACTTGAACGTCAACTTGAAAGCCCAGTGGCAGAACCGTTTACACGTTTCAACTTGACTTTCACGCTTTGCACACATTATAACTGTTAAATAACGTTTTTTTTAGCGCGTATGGGATTAATAGGCATTTATAAAACGATAGATACCTACCTGTGTTTACCCGACGTTTCGGCTAACGTGTTGCAACGGCCGTGGTCGCGGGCGTCACGGGCTGACTGGAGCGGCGGGCGAGGTGAGGCTGCCACGGTCAGTGGACAAGATTCGGTTTATGTAGCTCAATCCAGTGATTTATTATTACGCTCTGCCTACCCCATTAGGGATAAAGGCGTGAATATATGTATGTATGTATCCAGTCATTTGGCCCTGAGTTAAGCAGGTGGTCGCTAAAAAAAACCTGTTATTTAAGGCTTAGCACGCAGGGCGATTTTTTTCGCGCGAATTAAATCCGTAAAAGTCTGTGATGTATGGAGTTGTATGAAGCACGCACTCGCGGAAAAAATCGCGCGGGATTCCACATACAAATTTCTCCCCGATTCCTATCTCTGTACCTAGTACATTTTTTTTTCATCTGTGCTTTAGAGCAACGCGGTCTTTCGTTAGGCCCGTGTTTTTCCAAGGACTCTCTGTACATATATAAATAAAATACAAAACTAAAATAATCCTTCAGTCTTTATACAACTCAGATTCGCTATAGGCATGTACATATTCAAATCTTTTCTAACCTCTAAAACAAATATTGCATAAGCATAGTAAAAAATCATCGCAAGAAATAATATACTAGATGTCATGTATATGGATTCTGATAGGACGATTTTATGGATAGAATCTAATTCTTTTGGTTTTGAATTTGAGTCCCATTCTTTGATACTTGTAGTCATTTCAGGAGTGTGAGGAAGTTGCTGTATGGCGATTCTTCTGCGTCTTTTCCTCTTCTTAAAAGGCTCATTTACTTTAGTTATAAATGCACCATCAATGTCGATTTTGTACCACGATTTGTGCTTATCGAATGTTGTGTATTTAGATCCGTAGGACCTGCTCACTTTGGAATCAGTATCCATTAATTTTGATTTTACTGTAATTTTGTTTGAATAGTACTTTTGGTCGATAGTTGTGACGACAATTTCGTGACAATTTCGAATTTCAACAATCAGTTTTGACCCATGATTTTGACGCTTCTTGATAGATGACTTTAGCAAGATGAAAACAAAAAGAGTTTTTAATTTACAATATTTTTAAGTGGTTAGTCAAAAAACTATGAGTTCCTACTAAGGTTGCCTGTAAGAAAATTGCTGCCTAGCAATAAGGCCGCGTAATTGTACTGCTATTTATAATATTTCCTTGATATTTTTGTGCAATGTTTATTTTTATCTTACCATCTCTTAAAATCAAGCCATCACCCTACGAGATAGTCAGAGCAGTAACAACGGCCCAAAAAATGATTTTTTACAGTATTTTAAAAAGCCATGTATTGCTGTAACAAATAAAACAAGTTATTAATAGCAAATAAGTATATTGTTGAAACTTTAAATACAAAATAAATGCTGTTAAAAACCACATGCGGCTAAAAGTAACCCTGAATTTAATAATTAAATAATGAGTTAGTACTCTTAGTTTTACCTATTCAAGACTTGGTCTTGTATTTGGAGAAAATCTCGATTATAATATATTACTGCCGATTCGGTTTCAGACACAAATTATGTTAATCTGGTTCTGTCACTTTTTAAAATTAAAATTTGAATAAAATAGATAACAATAGATAGACAGAAATGCAACAGTTAATTATAGCTCTATCAAAGTGACGTAAAAGCTTAGAATAAGACGACACCATCTAGCTTTCTCTTTTTCGAAAGTTTGTTTTCATACAAATTTGATGAAATTACACTTTTTCCCCCTTTTTACCCCTTTCAGGACGAATTTTTTCAAAAAAGCTGAAACACGTGTCGTATCGATTAGTTTATAGTTTTTAAGCTATACATAAAATTGGAAAATTGACAGAGTTCCATACAAACTTCCATCCCCTGTTTAACCCCTTTGAGCGTTTACGCACTGGTCCGAATCCGAGAAAATTTGTATGGATTGGCGCGAAAATAATTGACAGCTTCCATATAATTTGTCGGATACGAACCGAATAGGGATGGCAGTGCGTAAACGGCTTTTAGGGTGATAAATCCAAACATCCTTTCTCACTGGAAGGTTACGTTATAAAAGGAACCTGCTGTTCAAATTTCATGATTCTAAAGTCTGTTCGAAAAGAGAACAGGCATGGAATTTGAGGGCGCGCATTTATATTAAATTAACTGTCGCTTGGTCGTGTGAGGATTGTACCCAAGTCTTTAACAGTAACCTTCTACATTAAATTTTGGAGGTTTTAGGTCAAAGACCTAGGCATAAACGCCACGCAACCAGCCGTGGGATAGTTAATACAAATGTGCGCCCTCCGATTCTATGCCTGTTCTCTTTTCGCACAGACTCTAGCTTAAGTAGTTTAGGATCTGCGTTGATGAGTCCGTCAAACACTCAGTCAGTAAGGTTAATTTTTGTTCATTTTTTTTTCATCATATATTTTTAAGTATTGGTCCGAGAAGAAAATTTTGTACTACGTTATTGTACAGAATTTTATGAACAATCGCTCCTAACTAGTCCAAACAAAGTTCCGAAGTCAAAATTCCTGCTTCTGCCATTTACGTCTAGATTTTCATATGAGCATTCATTTACCAATCTAAGCTGTTGTATTTCTGTCTCTTATTTTATTCAAATTTTAGAAAGTGACAGGATCACACTAAAATAAGTTAAGTTGTGTTTACAACAGAAACGCCACTATTGCATACACAATTAACTAAATAATTTTCAGTTTGGGTAGGACAATGCAGGCTAAATCACATAATAGTCTGAAGAGTAAGTTGGTTCCGTTATGGCTATTCTCCGGTTTTACCAAAATAAAAATTAAACAGTTAAGACTGTGTATGCCAGAATCGAAGCCTATCTATACCGGGTGTAAGGGACAACGTCCCGCAAACTGATACGGGTAACTCAGTCAACGATACTGAACAACTATCACCAGGTTTTCTTTTTTTTTTCAGGAAATAGGTGCCCATTTTGTATAAAAAAGGTTTTTTTTTTCATTTCCTGAAAGAAAATCCTGGTGGTAGTTGTTCAGTTTCGTTGACTGAGCAACCCCTATCAGTTTGCGGGACGCTGTCCCTTACACCCGGTATAAGACCTAGAGTTGCCTTTTCCTTACGTAACTACGAATTTATTCATAATAATCTTCTTACATACTATATAATATATTAATCAGCAGCCCCTGTAGCATGCCACCGCGCAATAACGGATATATCGCGTCTATCTGTCAAACTCCCATACAATTTGGACAGACAGATGTGATAAAATGTGTGATAAAACGGCTATCGCGGCCTTATCGCGGCTGCATGCTACGGGGGCAGATTTCATATATTATTTTGTGACAAGTACTTAGGTATATTTTATATCGTAGAAATTTTATTTTGCTTTTTCATTTCTAGCCAAGTATGCCACGTTCACCCCCAGAGCTATACATATAAGGAAATAAAGTAGTATATACGGGGTGTAAGGGACAGCGTCCCGCAAACTGATAGGAGTTACTCAGTCAACCAAACTGAACAACTATCACGGGGAATTTTTTTCAAGAAATGAAAAACTAAATTTGCTTTTTCATCAAAGTGTCCGCCTCGATCCGACAATTTGTATGCAATTTTTTTTTAATTTCCTGAAAAAAAAAAAGAACCTGTTGATAATTGTCCAGTTTCATTAACTGAGCAACCATCAGTCTGCGGGACGCTGTCCCTTACACCCGGTATTACTTATCTTATACAGGATATAAGTGTCACCTATACAGGCGAGTGGCACTTAAACAAACGTGTCACTTATACAGCTGTGAGTGGCACTTATACGGGGTGTAATTGTCACTTTTACAGAGTGTAAGTGTCACATATACACTTACAGTGTCACTTATTGTGTTGTTTTTTGAAATCTATTTATCTATTTACTTCATGACGAGCGAAGCGCGCCGGCATAAGATACAGACGAATCACGTTGAGCGTATTTGAGGAACTTGAGCGACATATTGTTCTTCTACTCACTACTAGAGGGCGTTACTTTCTTCGTAAGTTGTGGCCCATAGATGGCGCTATGTGATACTTCTTTCTAGTTTATCAACTTATATATAGATGGCGATACTGTCGAGGTGTCATTATAGGTTGTTCCACCTGTGCTGTGGCCCATATTTGGATGCTATATAATATACTTCTAGTTCCTCTACTCATTCATAGATCGCGCTATTTGCTGTATAGGTTTTGCAGATTTGTAGAAACTTTCAGTACCTATCTGTTATTAATTATTATACAAGATCTTAAGCAATATACAGAGTGTTAAGTCTACTTATCTACTCCATGACGAGGGAAGCGCTAGCGTAAGACACGGATGAGTCGCGGTTGTCCGTACACTGCGAGGATTGAGCGTATTTGAGGAACTTGAGCGACATGCGCGGCGGGGAGGGGGATGATTGTAGCTTGGATATTGCCTGTGAAAAGATAAGAACATTTTGTGTAAAGAAATATGTAGGTACATATGTACGTGCAGTATGTGCAGCATATTTAAAGAAATAATAAATCTTCCTAGCCTTTCCTTCCTTTCCCGTATCTTTCGGGGTCGGCTACCTAATCTAGGGGATTGAACGAGGGTACTGGTTTTTACACAGAGCGACTGCCATCTGACCTCCGCAACCCAGAAGTGAAACCAGACTCAATCCTAAATTAGGTTACACACAATCTTTAAATTTCTTCGTAGGTGTGTGCAGGTTTCCTCACGATGTTTTCCTTCACCGTAAAACTAAAAGCGCCGAATAAACGTACATATGAAATTTGAAAACCGAAAAACACATTGGTACGTGGTGGGATTCGAACCACGACCTCCTGCACAGAAGACCGCGGCCCTATCCACTACACCATCCGGGCTTGTCTTTTAAAGAAATAATGAAAGTAACAAAATAAAACATGGTCAAAACATATTCTATTTTCAAGAGGTTGCCCCTTAAATGGTTGAGAAATACAAATACAAAAATCTTTCAGGTTTCTGGGGTCTTAAGCATGGAAATTATGCCTGTGTTGGGAGACTTTGGTTCCCTCAAAGAAATAGGGTACTTTTGCCACGGGAAGATATCTCATTCCCATGTATTATTTTTTTACGGAATATCTTATTTAGGCGCGGATGAAACCTAGTTTCTAATAAATAAAAGTTAACCTGCAACAGCACACCGATGGGATGTCTGCCACAAATAGTGTTGCCGTACTTGTTGAGGTACTCCGTGAAGGCGCGGGGCTCCATCTTCTCGATTATATCCATGCCCTGATGATAAAGATAATCTAATAAAATGCCTTTAAGGAGGGAAGTACTCTAAATCGGGCTAAACACGGTCCGGCATTTCACTTTGTTATGATAGTTAATAGTTGAATTTTCAATAAATGTATATATGGTTAGCTTCTCTAAAATATGGAGAACAACTAGATTCATAGATATAACCTAAAAATACTATGATTACACCAGGAAATCATCAGAAATATCATGAAAAACTGGCGTCTCAATGCCGAATTTCAACAACTGTGACATTTCTATGAGCTTAGAAACAGCAAATGTTACATCGAATTCACCGTATAATTATGAAGAACATCATAATCAACTCTGTTTTTCAATACTTTTTGTGTACATTGAGATATATGCAAAAATATATGAATTCGGCTTGAAACAGCCCCATGCTAGAAAAGGACAGAGCGCGCATTCTGTCATTGATTTGAAAGGGACAGTTGCCGCGAGCACATAGACCCTTAATGAGGAAATAGAATGTGTCGAAAATGAAAAAATAGGAAAAGTAAAAAATAAGTTATTTCTAAAATCGAAATAGATTGTGTCGAAAGCAATAAAAAGGCAAGGCTGGGTTGAAAGTTAAGGGGATTCCTACCGGCAAATTGTTGTTTCTAAAAGGATATTTCTCCTAAACGAATCAATGGAAAATTCTAAAAAAATATACATCTTAGAAATTCGTTCATGGTCTACAATTGCAACGTTTGAAAACATTCTAGTTCATATATAAGTATGCTAAAATAAATCTGAAAGTAAAACTATTTTTATCAGTAAATTTAATATTCCTTCTAAACTATTAGCAGCACTTTCAAGGTTCCTTCGGGAAATTATCCGTATTATGATTACCTAAAATTGGAACATAGTTTTTTTTTATCCGAGGCTTAGTTTTTATGGAGTTGGCTTTTTGTGCGTTTTGCGCACATTTTTGACGCGGCAAAGGACGTAACCGCCACGCCACACCGTAGCGCGCGCTGATTTGAACTATATTCTAAGGCATTACGGGCGATGGTTGCATATCTTGAAATAACCTTCTTAACTGCCGTGGGGTTACGCCTTAAGAATAGGCTGTGTAGAAAATCGAAATAGATTGTGTCATAAATAAAAAATGGGCTGTGTCGAAAGTGAAAAAAAAAGTATTTTGTATAAAATACCTGTTTGTCAAGCCACTCGATGCTCTGGTAGATGGCCCCCTTCTCCTGGTCGTGCCAGGTGTACCGGAAGCGCTGCCCCCAGTGGCAGAAGTCTGACGATATCACCACCAGGTTCTGGGGGTCCGCCAGGTACGGCGCTAGGATCGCTCCGTATCTACAATGACAAGATAATAAATAAGCACATGGTCGTAGCGAGATACGGTTACTTTAAGCGCATCACGGCGCACTTTTATTTTATGCGCATCAAGGCGCGCTTTTATTTTAGGCGCATCACGGCGCGCTTTTATTTTAGGCGCATCAAGGCGCGCTTTTATTTTAGGCGCATCACGGCGCGCTTTTATTTTAGGCGCATCAAGGCGCGCTTTTATTTTAGGCGCATCACGGCGCGCTTTTATTTTAGGCGCATCACGGCGCACTTTAATTTTATGCGCATCAAGGCGCGCTTTTACTTTAGGCGCATACACCCTCGTAGGAATCGGTCATTTTCTCCCCTCGATAAACAATGTACTATTAATTAGTATTTGAACAATCTTCCATGCGGTAGCAGGTTAGGTAGAATCGACTCATTTTTGCTTTTTAGGAAATATAATAGGTACTTACTTGGCTTCTTTATCAGGAGTGAGAGATCCAACTAGAATAGGTATAATCGTGAAACCAGACTTGTACCTAAAACAAGAAAAACCTTAGTGAAACATCTGCAAAAGAGGTACCATTTTGTGTATGGAGCCTTCTTCTTCTTCCAAGCCTTTTCCCGTATCTCACGGGGTTGGCTACCTAATCTAGGGGATGGAACGAGGGTACTGATTTTTACACAGAGCGACTGCCATCTGACCTCCGCAACCCAGAGGAGAAACCAGACCCAATCCAAGATTAGGTTACACAACATTTGTGTGTGGAGCCTACGGCATGAAAATAGGCTAGGTATGTCAAATGTAAAACAGTCTGTGTCGAAGCATTGTAACCTTGGACGAAACAACCTCTGGACGCGAAACGATGACGTTTTACTCCTTACCCCTCTAAACCGACACGTTGAAATTTTGCCAAAGTAAACAAACTACAACGTCAGTGTGACTTCAAATTCAGGAGAGGAAACATACCTTTAAAAATGGTGAAATGTGCTGTTTTGTTTTGCAAAACTTGTAGTTATCAAACCAACAATATTTCTTTTCATCATTAAGTTATATTTTGATACTATTTTCTTGTTATTTCTCTATAAAATTAATAAAATGCGTTATGACAGGACTGTATTATACGTCCCTGTAACAAAGTCCACAGTTTAAAATGCATGCCAACCAAAATGTTGACATTCTCTAATGAGTCGGATTATATCTCGAGGCCTCCGCCAATCGCATTGCCCATTCATTCTGTTTCATCCTACTGTACTCTCTCACTCTAACTATAACCCGATTTTTTTAGAAGGGTTAAAATATAAGCAGATATGTTAAGTAGCCAGTACTTATTGTATTTGTTCGGCTGTTATATGTCGTTACCTCCCTCCCCCCCCATTTTGGTTGAACGAGTTTGCTTACATTTTCTATGCGTTTCGCGTCCAGAGGTTGTTTCGTCCAAGATTGTAACCTATGTATTATTAAATATATTATAACGAGACTTACTCCTCCATATACATACATACATTATGTAGGGTAGATGCATCTCTATGGAGTTCTGTCTGTTGGTCCATTCGGGCACAGTATAATATAAGAGTGAACGTCAGACTATTGAATTATACTGTGATTCGGGTGAAAGCTAACTATTTACGACAGGAAAATGTACCTTACCTTACCGTGGGAATCAAGCTTAGTATTATCATTCATTGTATTGTATTGTATTGTTAAGGGCTCCCTTTTCCGCATTTAGACTCATAGTTGGTCCGTTATGCGTGAGTGGGACAGTTGACTATTTTATTATCATTCGTTATACTTACTCCTCCATAACTTTGGCGATGTACGGTAGATGCATCTCTATGGAGTGCTCGTCCTCGTCTGTCTGTTGGTCCATGCGGGTGAACGCGCGAGTTGCTTCTAGCTCCGAGTATACTGGAACAATCATTTCTCATTTCATTTTATTGATTTTTTTTGTTTCGGGTGCGGTGAGATGATTAAATTTTCGTATAGCATCGCGCTCGCTCTGCTTGCGTATGTCACTTTGTAAAAAGACCTCGCTTCGCTCACATGTGTATAAGCGCGTAGCATAGGTACATATTTATGTATTGATTAATCGGGCTCGCTTTGCTCGCACAATGTGTTGAATCAATTTTCGAGTAGCTCGCTTCACTCGCGAACGTATTATGGGGGTTCATTTGAAACCCGCCCTAAAAATCTACCAGGCACCAAGGTTTGAAAACTCATTTGCGCTGACCATACTCCATTCGTTTTAAAAAAATAAATTTAGCCGTACTAAACCGGTCAATTCAACGAACGGACTATAGTATAGTTGCCTTCCCGAAAAGAAGTTTTGATACTTACTTGGCTTGTTTAAAAACAATGATATCGCGCTCGCTTCGCTCGCGACGCGTTAAGTTTCATGTCTCCGGTTGCTACTTGCACATTGAGTTTCAGTACCTACATGAAAAAAAAAACGCGCTCGCTGCGTGGCGTGGCGATAAGTGCCAATATTTCTTATTTGGGCATGAAGTTTCGGTACATGGGCTGCCGCAGCCGCCCAGACGCACGTGGTGGGACGGACCCAGGATGAAGATACGCTTGCTGTAAGGAAATCTCTTCCAGCCGACCTACGTACTCACTCTGCTTATCAATAGTCAGGTCGTAGAGTGGCGTCTGGTATTTGTGCATCGAGGAAAGCGCGCAGCCGCCCAGACGCACGTGGTGGGACGGACCCAAGATGAAGATACGCTTGCTGTAACAAAATACATATTGATTAAGATACAGAAGAAATTATACTTAAGATAATTAAAGGATATAGAATTTTAAAATGAGCGCGCGGCCACCCAGTCCACACGTTTGTACCGGGCCTTAGACTTACTTCGGTAGCTGGCGGCGATATTTAGACGAAATTCAAGTGGCTGTATGTAAAATACTGAAGTTTTTTGAATGAAATACAAACTAGTGTTTTAGTATACCCACAAGCTCTGCTGTGACTTTTAAGCCATTTTGCATACCTATTCACTTTCTCAATTTTGAATATCTTCAATTAGAATGCATAATTCGAATTCTGTACTCACACAACGACCGGACTGACTTGTCTATACGCGAACGCTGCGCATGCGCCGCAGTACGAGTACCCCGCATGCCTAGAACACAAACAATAAAACATTAAAAATCAATCAATATAATTTTCTGATCATAATCTCCCTAGGAAACGTTTCCGGAAGAGGAATTTTCTGACCAATTATATGGGGAAGCGGTAGTGGATGAGGAATGGCAAAAATTGCGGAACTTCCGTATTGTGAGGAAACGGATATGGCATCCTCATCAACAGTACCAGTGACTACTTACGTACATAAAGTCACGCCATTATCCCTTACGGGGTAGGCAGAGCGTTAAACATATCGTAGAAGACGCCTTCGCCATGTCTGACAAAAATTGATGACTAATTTAGATTGTATTGTGTATCGCGATAGTGACAAGTTATCATATTACAATACACTGTAACACTCATCCCTTTCGCTGAATTCTACAGCATGCCCGGGAATTAAGAAGTACAGCTGAAAAGTTCCATGTTTTTCTATCGCTCGCAGTCCAGCATGGAATAATGAAGAAGAGGTTGACAACTTACGGAGCAATAATAGCCCTCGCCGGTCCATGAGTTAAGTCGGCCTTGGACAACCAGACATCCAGCTGCCGGGACAATTCCGTGCCTGATATGTTGGAATAGAATAGAAATTATACTTTATTGCACAAAGACAAAGAAATTACAAATTAATTAGATAGCAATATACTTTATCGTACAAGAAATTACAAATTAGACACAAAAGTAGTACAATTGGCGGCCTTATTGCTAAGGTAGCAATATCTTCCAGGCAACCAGGCAGTGGGAAACAGCAGAATGTGTGGATTTTGTGAGGTTTTTAGTTATTTGGCCAATCTTATGAAATAATTATGATAATAATGCTCTGATAAAATAATTAATCAAAAATAGAATTAGTAAAGATAGCGCCACACATATGTAGGAGCAGTTGAAAGTTAAAGTTACTCTCAAAATAAAATTAAGAATACCTAATAGCCAAGCAGCAAAATTGCTGATGAGGCTATATCCGTTTATTCATAGCTGGTGTGTGCGCTAATATTTTATTAAAGTCATTTTCTTTTACACTAAAAGTAACATAAAGATGTAACTAATAACTAAACCATAATAGTTAAACCCAACTAAACCATATAAACATAAATACTAACAACCCCATAGTTATAATATGTAAAAGAAATGTGATACAAACAAACACACTGAAATATTTTTAATTCCGTCATATGTAGTATGTACTATATTAATTCTGTGGTTATAGTTATTCTTTGTTACAAATGGGTATCTTATTTTTTGAATTAGAACTTTAAATTAGGTACTGACCTTCAAATTAGGAAACCAAACAGTACTACTTAACATCATGTGAAATAAAACAAATATTGCCTAAAATATTATTTATTAAAAAATGTTTAAACATTGAAGCAAAAGAACACCACCCATTATGTATGTATGGTAATATCAACACTATATTACCATACATACATAATGGGGTAGGCAGAGCGTAAACAACCTAAACAAAGGTCGCTCCGCCACGTTTTGAGGGTTATTCCAGATTGATCTGTATTATAGTGACAGGTTGTCAGCCCATCCCTTAGCTGATTTTTACAGCATGCCGGGGAGGAGATGAAGCTGGCACATTCTATGTTTTTCTATCACTCCCTGTCCAGCATGGAAATTTTGTGGTGGAAGTGTTGATATTCATGTAAACTAAATAATTTGAACTTGAATTCATGCATGACAAAGGAAGGCACTTTCTTAGGACAGAATCTTTTGTAGTAAAATTCTTAAATCCTATAAGTAAGTATGTCGTAGGATGATTTGATAATTCGAATCTTCGCGAAAATCCTACTGATATTGCAAAAACACAGATATTTAGACAGTGAAACCATTGTCAAAAAGCCAGTTTTTTTTGTGAAAAAAAAAAAAAACTTTGCGTTCTAGTGACTGACCATTGTCTAATTATTCCTCAAATTATTCTGAAGATTTGAATTATCAAATCATCCTGCCAACATGTACATAGTTACACATTATACATACCTACATAAAAACATGGTATAAGCTAAAACTATCAAATACAATAAAAATAACAAAACTCAATCAACATCATCATTTAAATCATCATCATCTAAATCATCATCATTCATGATCATTTTAGCAATTGTCTCCGACGCTTCTTTCAACAGCCGCTCACTAAACTGCGGAAACTTAGCATCAAAATCAGATTTCAAACTCTCCAAGTCCAATCGGTCCTTTTCCATATCATCAATGTTATGTTCAGACTTCTCATATTCTTGGAACTTGTGTATGTCTAGTTTTGAATGCTTTTTGATCTGATCGAGGCCTTCAATTGCATCATTGACAGCGTCTAAGAGTTGCTGGTGGCCGGATTTTTCATTGTAGCCGAAATCAATGTTTTTGGTGTGTAGTTTGTCTAATGAGCTTTCCTCAGTAACATTGAGATCTCGGAGTATGTCTTCTGCTTTCGATTGCTCATTTTGTTTGTAGAATTCATCGCAGTGTTGATTTTTCAGTGTTAGTAACCTGAAAAAGGGGTTTGCATGAAGAAAATATCAATTAAAGTAGAGTTAGTGGCAAACTTCATGAATATGAATGGCATAGTTTGCGCATACCAAATTCACTCTTTATTTCTTTAACTGGTTCCCTGTCCCCATACAACACAGATTTATGATTACGTAACGTCCCATAGTGTTTTCAAAAATTTATTAAAAATTACCCTCGTTTTATATATTTTTTGAAATTTGACAATGTACTTCCTACATCCCAGTACTTAAATAGTAGATTCATAGACTAGGGTGGAAGAGAATCAATTCCCGAGGTAGTTAGACGCCCGAGCGCAGCGAGGGCGGCTATAGTCCGAGAGGAATTGATTCTTCTACCCGTGGCAATGACTCTACTTTTCATTTAGAATATGAGGAAAATAAAACTAGTTGTTAATAAAAACTAAGTACCTATTTATTGTTAATAAAGTAGGTACCTATTTAAAATTAATAGTCATATTGGTACAATGATTGAAATTAAAAGTAACATTTTTGTTGGGAATATTTATGTTGTTGGAAATGTTCTGCTGAGAATATCCATGGATATTCTCTGTAAAAGTAGGAGACACTGGCGGCATTTCATCAGACGATGGATTCCATTGCGGACACTTGGAAGTTGTCGGCTGAGGCGAAGTGGGGCGTATTTTCTATGACCCAATTTGCCTCGTCTATAATTGAATCTGGTGTCAATATATCGCTTGAACTCATTTTTAATACTTATTTAGCACAAAATATCGCACAAAAGTCCGTCACAGATACATAAAAGAACAGATTTTACTATCCCGCCAATTTGTGTTGACTTTTTAATTATTATTTTTTAATTTTGTCGCGGCACTCGCATCGCAAGTTTGCGCTAAATTCACACTGGCCAGTGACACTAGCTGGTTAAAAAGTCACGACATTTCATAGTTTTTTTTTTTTATATGAAGAAAAGTCTTCACAGCTGACAGCAATTCAAGCAGTTCTATTTTTAAAGTTCATTCCCGCCCTAGGGTGGGGATGAAATTTGTATGAGTTATTCCTTCCCTGTGAAAGGAAAGCAGCATCTTCCACCCAATAGTCAGATCAAAACAACACTACTTTCCGAGTATGAGAAATGAAAATATCATTTATCCGACCACGTCCAACAGAGATAAACCTGTAAAGTTACAACTACTTTTGTTCATATTTGATTCATGGACTTGTCAGTGTTGGTACAAAAAGTGTCACGAGAATCATATGTGATTCATCAGACAGGGAACCTGTTAACTGACGATTAAAAACTGTAGTTCAAAAGATGGAATAAATTGAAAATAAAATATACCTTTTTTGCTCCACAGCAAAATTAATATCCTTCAGTCTTCTACTAGTTTTGTCCAGCTGTCCCAAGGTCTTCTGGAACCTGTCAGCTAAATGACCCATCTGTATATCCATTTGCGTCTCCTCCCGTTCAATTTTTTCATCAACCAAACAGTCTGCCAACATAGCACGTAAAAACCTTCCGTACGCGATCTGCTGCAGTTCAGAATCGAAGTCTGGTAGTAAGCCCTCGTCGGAACTCATAGACACGTCGGAGTCTCCAAGCACAGTTGCGTTTTTCGTTTTTATTGACCGAGGAGTGGTCTTCTTGTCTTTTGCCGCGTTGGGTGTTAAGACTGGTAAGCGAGGAGTGCGTGAAGTCGACGGTGACGGTGACGCAGACACTGTAGCGGGGCTCTTCGGCTTCGTCGCTTTTGGGGTCGGCAAAGCGAAATTCTTCGTCTTCTTATCACTCATTTTTGGGAGAATTCGCGAAATTGACAGCAGTATTTTTCACAATAAATAGATTAATTTATAATAAATGTTCACGACGAATTGAGAACCGCCTCCTTTTAAATCTTTTGATAAGAGGGTAATAGTATACCTAGTACTTTGTGGATAAAAAGGAGTCCAGTTAATGTACGGACATGGATTGCACAGCCAGATATTACGAAGCCATTGTTATGTACATGAAATACGAGGCTGTGCATTATTGGCCGTGCAATATCTGGTCGGCAATTATCACCCCCCCGTACCAATATTGTACAGCCAGTATTTGGAAGCCAAGGAAAGCACGGCCAATATTTCAAGTACATGCCCATGAAATATTAGCTCGTGCTTTCATTGGCTTCCAAATACTGGCTGTACAATATTGGTACGGGGTGATAATTGCCGACCAGATAATTCGTGTACGTCAGATGAAACTGTACTCCTATTGGTCGAGACACATTCTTTTGTTTATGGTCAGAGCCTCGTTTAGACACTAAGTATTGATTCTGCTACTGCTTCGGCGCTGCGGGAAGTGCAGCCCCTCCGCTCTAGCGTAACTAACCTTCGGCGACCAGCCTCAGCCGCTACGGCTCGTACGGTGCCCGCTCTTAGTTACAGCGGGCGGGGGCTGCTCTCCCTCCGCGCCTTCGGATTTTTATATACACTCTAGGGGTAAGAGCGGAAAGACCACATGGAATTCGGGGTTAACAGATTCGGTTCTGTCACTTTTTTTCACTATCACTACTGGCATGATCTACCAAAACCATCAAAACAAAGCATATAGAGTTTCTTGTCTACCACCGCTTGCTTCCGATTGGCTGGTGGAATTTTGACATGTGACATAGGCTTCTAATTATTGCCTGTACAATACGGGTCGTACATTAACAGTCCGAGCTGATAATTCACCATCAGATAACGCACAGCCAATAATACGAATCCTTGTCATATAGTACATGTATTATTGGCCGTGAACTATCCTGCGCAGCTTCAGATTTTTGGTTTTTGGACCAGCCTCGGCCGCTACGGCTCGTACGGTGCCCGCTCTTAGTTACAGCGGGCGGGGGCTGCTGCAGCCAATAATACGAATCCTTGTCATATAGTACATGTATTATTGGCCGTGAAATATCTGTCCGGGCAAATATTGTACGGCCAATAATACGAAGCCACGGAATGCACAGCCAATAATGGCCATTGTCCACTTTTAAGAAACATGTCTAGTTAAAAAACCATTTGGAGGAATAAGCCTACTGTTCTATTTTCTGTAATCAAAATTAAAAAAAGTGCAGTAAATAAAAAGATATTTAATTAAAACGTATGGCTTTCATATGACCTCTGTGACGTCACCATAGGCTGTATCTCAGGGCTGTCTGTGTTCCTTCGACGTGTACCTAATTTAGAAGAAAAAAAACTGTCATGTCATAAGTATCTTGTCAAAATAGAAACATAACCTCTTAATAAATACAATTTTCGTTATTAGATTTTTGTGCTTTGCTTGGTTAAATTATGGAGTACTATAGAAAATGTTTTGTGCCAACGTGCACAAATGATTCAGAAAATGCTCCTCGTAAAATGTTTGTTCGCATACGAGAAGATTTGCGTGAAAAATGGTGCCGAGAAGTAAAAGCCGATTATTTCAAGGTTTATACTATGTACTGTTGTGAAGATCACTTTGATGTACTAGTTTCCACTATTTTCGATATATTTAGTGTAGCTACGTGTAGAAAGATTGCTTGAAATAGTCATCTGAAAATCGCTAATCGTTTCGTCGCTCAAAGCAAAGAGAAAGATGAGGTTATGTTATTTCCAAATGACATGTCATGTCATGGCTTCACAGATTAGTTAGTAGGTACCTATATTTTTATTTTTCAAGGCACACGTCATGTGGGCTATAATGCCATTGATGACGTCACACGCGATATAATTTAAAAAATTATATTAATTAATTTACGCTGTATATTTAAAAATTATTCAAATAAGCGTCTTAAAATTAGGAATAATATAAAAAAAAAAACGATTTAAACAGTAGGTCATCAAATTTAGACAATGCCCATTCATGAACATGCCTGGTCACGTAATATCAGCGCGTACCTTATCGGGTCGTCAATTATCATGGCTGTACATTATTGGTTCCCGTCGGATAATAACCACAATAACATTTTTTTTTTTTTTACAATTTTCCCATTTGGGAAGGCGAAGAGCGTGAGCCCATGCAGCCTAGCCTATTTCTTTTGTCTTCTTATACCTAATCTAACCTACGCTAACCTTAAAGTCATTGGAATGCGCCGGTGATTCACATTCCAATGCTCAACAGACTTTTGCGCGGAGATAACAATCCGAATCGTACGGTAGCGCCTTCCTTTGCTTCTTACTCCCGCCATATTGTTCCTCTAAGGCGGTTAACACACTGCGGCGTATTCCGCCGGCAGTGTGTTAACCGCCTAAGTAGGTAACGTTGCGTTGACATTGACATATCAATTTGAACGGTTGTCATGGCAACCAAATTAAGGTTTCGTTCGGAAATATATGTATAAAAATATTAATATAAGTTTAGAATTTATTTCATTGATTAAAATCACAAACTTATCAGAAAATATACAGCGGCGTGTAAAAAAAGTTAATAATTAGCAGAGGGAATAAATTAAAATCGAGATTCGTAACGAATCACAATTACCCCATTATCACACTATACGCACAACGCGGCGTATTGTCTATGGTTCCATTGTTTTCACTCCGCGCGTAGGCGCGATGCAAGTGTACCATACCCCGCGTTTTTTCCATACAAACCGATGTACTTACAAAGAACGATACAGCTCCGCCTCACCGCGCTACGCCGCGTTGAGCGTCAAGTGCTCAGGTCAAGTGTGAAAATGGCCTTTTCGCTGCTATTATTGTGATAGTGTAGTGGGATTAGCATAATAATGTGCCGGTTGTGAAAGGCAATGTGGTGAAAGTGAGAAATGAGTACAAATCGCTTATATGGTTCGACTCGACACTCCCGCGTAAATCATCAGAGAGCATTCGATTGACGGGACCACACCCGCAATCTAATGAGTTCTAGGACTTCTAGGTTAGGTTAGGTTAGGTTGGGGTTTTGCGCGGGAAGCATGAAAAATCTGACGGGCTCTGAATCGGAATCTGTTTCTTGCTCTTATAAATTAGTTCCTTGCAGTGTTTGTTGTATTAATGTGGTGAATTTAACTATAATGATCTGCTGACGAGGTATAATATGGCGGGAGTAAGAAGCAAAGGAAGGCGCTACCGTACGATTCGGATTGTTATCTCCGCGCAAAAGTCTGTTGAGCATTGGAATGTGATTCACCGGCGCATTCTAATGACTTTTAGGTTAGCGTAGGTTAAGATTATGTGAAAAATCAGACGAGGCTGTATGGCTCTGTTCCTTTGCCTATCCTATAATAGATGAATGGAATAAAAACCGTAGGTACCACACACAGGAAGTACTTACCCCATTATCACACTGCGCAACGCGGCGTATTGTCTATGGTTCCATTGTTTTCACTCCGCGCGTAGGCGCGGTGCAAGTGTGCCATAGCCCGCGTTTTTTCCATACAAACCGATGTACTTACAAAGAACGATACCTACAGCTCCGCCTCACCGCGCTACGCCGCGTTGAGCGTCAAGTGTGAAAATGGCCTTATGTAGGTACTTACCCCATTATCACACTATACGCGCAACGCGGCGTATTGTTTATGGTTCCATTGTTTTCACTCCGCGCGTAGGCGCGGTGCAAGTGTGCCATACCCCGCGTTTTTTCCATACAAACCGATGTACTTACAAAGAAAATAAAAAATATCAGAATCGGATCATGTGGGTTCTGCTGTATGGATCCCAAAGTACAATGTAGTTTTAAATTTTAAATGCCACCCGCAATCTTCAATTTTTACCGGTGAGGCTGTAGCTATCTTGGAAGCAGTTCTATATATTGAATCCCATAAGTTAAATCGATCAATTATATTTTCAGACTCTCTTAGTTGTTTGCAAGACTTGAAAAAACTTCCATTTCACTCTAAATCCAATTTTTTCTTATGTTTACAAATTAAAGATGCTTTGTTTAGATGCCAAAACTCTAATATTGATGTTGCACTGGCTTGGATTCCGAGCCACAGTGGCATCACAGGCAATGAAGCTTGTTGATTCTATGGCCAAACAAGCTGTTCAAATTGGTATCGATAAATATCCAAAAATCTTTTCAAGGGATCTTCGTTGTTCAGCTAAATCTTATTTACGCAGTTCATGGCAATCTTGGTGGCTATCTCCTAGTGTTTCAGTTGGTAAGCATTATCGTGCTATACAACCTTCTATCCCTTCTGTCCCATGGTTTTTTAGAGTTCGTGATCTCGACAAACTTGTTACGTCACTAATTATCCGCCTGCGACTGGGCCATGTTTGCACTCCAGTATTCTTAGCTAAGCTACGTATTCGTGACCATTCCATGTGTGAATGTGGTTTAGAAGAGGGGACTGTTGACCACATGTTCTTTAATTGCTCTAATCTGAATGTTTCTTTGTACCAGATGCTTCCGAAAAATATTCCCCGCCCAGTAAATGTTAACTTTTTACTAACCCTTGTGCCGTCATCGTTCGTGTATACCCTAGCCAAATTCATTAAAGTTAATAATATTAAATTATAAACTGTTTTGTTCTTATATGTATGTAAATTATAAACTATTTTAACATACCATTCTCCTTTTTTTTACTAATATTGTGTTTGTTTTAGGTTGGATGGTTGGATTGGGAAAAAAACCACTAGTAAACGTCATTATTTGTTTTAAAGAATGGTTTTTTATACCAGTGTTTTCTCTGTACCGTGACTTTGGCAGAATCATCGTATAAAAACGATGGAAGCCATTACATAAAGAAAAAAAAAGATGTACTTACAAAGAACGATACAGCTCCGCCTCACCGCCCTACGCCGCGTTGAGCATCAAGTGTGAAAATGGCCTTATTATGAATGTTTACAAAATCAAAATGTACTTAGGTATGTTTACAAGATTAGATACAAAAAAATGCAATCCATACCTGTCACTTTCTATCATTAGAGAACAGAACGGGATGGCAATAATTTTAGTTGATATTTAGTTATGTCGGGATGGTTACGAATCGGGCCCAATAATTAATAAATAATTAATTTAAAATGGTTTACGTAGTTTGAACACCAAAATAGAACAAGCATCGCATCTGCAAAAAAGTTCAATAACCTTTTGACTTAGGTACCTACCTACCATGTCATAACAATGATTGTATTTATTTACTTTAATTACTTAAAAAATTATGGAATAGTAAAAGTCAGTCTTATGAATATACAACCAACATTTAACTAAATGAAAATGAAATTCATGTCACAAACACTCACCGTTTTCGGTATACCAACTCCCAGCATGAGAAGCATTACGGCAGGCCATTTTTATTATTTTAGTTTGTTTGGTTTTCCACAATGGTTTATTCAAGAAATAAATTAAAATTAAACATATACTAGGTAAGTGTTAAAAAAATAAGCAGAATTAAAAATAGTTTGCGAATCTTGTAAAAATTAGTAGACGCTCTAGCCACAGACTACCTAGTAGAAGACTCTAGTAGCAGGACATCATTTTTTTTATTATTCTCCCATGTAAGGGAGGGCAAAGAGCTGGAGCCCATGCAGCCTGGTCTTCAAAGGAGGGAAGTACTCTAAATCGGGCTAAACACGGTCCGGCATTTGACTTTGTTAGTATAGTTAATAGTTGAATTTTCAATAAATCTATATATGGTTAGCTTCTCTAAAATATAGAGAACAACTAGATTCATAGATATAATCTAAAAATACTATGATTACACCAGGAAATCATCAGAAATATCATGAAAATCTGGTGTCTCAATGCCGAATTTGAACAACTGTGACATTTCTATGAGCTTAGAAACAGCAAATGTTATATCGAAATCACCGTATAATTATGAAGAACATCATAATCAACTCTGTTTTTCAATACTTTTTGTATACATTGAGATATATGCAAAAATATATGAAATCGGCTTGAAACAGCCCCATGCTAGAAAAGGACAGAGCGCGCATTCTGTCATTGGTTTGAAAGGGACAGTTGCCGCGAGCACATAGACCCTTAGTAAAGGCATTACATTAGAATGCGCCGTTAGGACATATATACTGGGTAATCTGTGCCGGTGACTCACATTCCAATGCTCAATAGACTTTTGCGGGGAGATAACAATCTTAATCGTACGGTAGCGCCTTCCTTTGCTTCTCACTCCCGCCATTATTGCTTGTCGTCAGTAGATCATTATGTCAAATCTACCACATTAATACAACAAACCAACAAACACTGCAAGGAACTAATTTTTACGAGCGAGGAACAAAGTCCCCCGCGCAAAACCCCAACTAACCTAACTTAATCCATACATACATAAAATCACGCTTTTATCCCTAACGGGGTAGGCAGAGCAAAAACGTCCTAAACAAAGGTCGTTCCGCCACGTCTGACAAGTTTTGAGGGTTATTATTACAGATAGATTAGATATGTATATTGCTATAGTGACGGGTTGTCAGCCCATCGTCTAAATTGCAATACACTGAAACCCTCCAATCCCTTAGCTGGTTTTTACAGCTTGCCCGGGAGGAGATGCAGCTGGCACATTCTATGTTTTTCTATCACTCCCAGTCCAGCATGGAAACCTAACCTAACCTAACCTAACCTAATCACAGTGACAAAGCCCGCAGATGCAACAAACCGTGCGACTACGGTCAGGAAAACTTCACCGGCAGTCAGTAACGGTGACGAATGATTGCCTTGTTTCACCAGGTCACCTATTTGTCACAGACCGCAGTTCCTCATTGACACTGGCAGTGATCACTGCGTTTTTCTAAATCTGCGCTTCGACAGATCCGACCCAAAACTGACTACGAGGTATACGCAGCAAATGGAACCAGAATTACTACGTATGGTTTCATTCGCATCATCCTGAACCTAGCACTTCGTCGTGAATTCCACTGGCGTTTCATAGTGGCTGACGTCACAAAGAAAGCAATCATCGGAGTAGACTTCCTATCTTTCTACGACTTGTTAGTCGACGTCTGGAACAATCGCATTATAGACAACGTCACTTCACTCTTCACAGCCGCAGCGTTGTTTTAATCATCCGTCACGATATCTTCAGTGAAGGCATTGGCGGGCGATTCCGTATACCATATATTATTGAGATAGTGTAGTGGGATTAGCATAATAATGTGCCGGTTGTGAAAGACAATGTGGTGAAAGTGAGAAATGAGTACAAGATCGCCTATATGGTTCGACTCGACACTCCCGCGTAAATCATCAGAGAGCATTCGATTGACGGGTACCACACCCGCAATCTAATGACTTTTAGGTTAGCGTAGGTTAAGATGATGTGAAAAATCAGACGAGGCTGTATGGCTCTGTTCCTTTGCCTATACTAAAATGGATCAATGTAAAAAAAAAAAAACAGTGCAAAACAAGTGCAAAATCGTGATCGTGTTCAGTTTCCTGATATTTCTCTGTTTTTTTGCAACAGTATTTCAACAAGCAATGTCGACTTCTGCAAAATCAAACGACACCAAGCCCGTGGTGGCTTACAGTGAGGCGGCGTTGAGGAATAACGGCGCCGTCGTCGAATATTGTCGAACTTCTATGGCCGCACTTTCAGGCTCGACTGCAGGTAATTTACTCATGTCTCACCCAACCATGCCTACAGATAAGTTAAATTAAACAAGACTCCCCCGGAAAGTATCCGTCGGCTCCTATAGTTCAGGTTTATTCCTAGTTTAGGATCTGACTGATGCTCTGACAATAATTGTGTAATGTAATTTAGGCCCGTATTTATAATCAGCTCTCAAGAGTGACAGCGAGTTTGAGTTGAATCAGAAATGTCATTTTAGTACAAAACAGTCTGTCAAATCCACACTATCGCTCTCAAACTTGAGATCGCTTCATAAATGCGAGCCTATAAGTCCTTGCAAGTTGTAATGTTGTACTTAGTACTACTTGAGTAATAGTACATTGTTGTCGAGGCATGGAAAACCAGCAATTGACGGACGAGTAGGGATTCAATAATACGAGTCAGGCAATTGCTATTTCCGCCGAGGCTTACATAGTGCTTTTCTCAAATTAATGCAGGGAAATACATAAATAAAAAATCTATGGCGTACAGCCTCAGTGCTAGGTCAACACAAATGCAAATGTTGAAACTAAACGCAAGTGAACTTAAAAAAAAAAGTTTTGGCATGAAGTCATGGCGTTTTGGACTTTGCTGGACAGTTTTGGCATGGAGGAATGGCGTTTTGTACTTTGCTGGAGAGTTTTGGCATGAAGGAATGTTGTTTTGTACTTTGACGGAGCGCTTTGTTGTTCGAAATTTGAAAAAGACGAGTTCTATGAAAACTTTTATTTGAGAAACCGTAAATGTCAAAGTTTGCGTATTGATTTTGCATAAGCAATAAGACTTTTCATGCATGTTTGAGAAAAGATTATTTTTATGTTTTTGTATGATTTCATATCTAATACTTTACAGGAGACGTCTAAGAAACTAGATTTTGGTCAGAGTTCCGTTCAGGGCGGAGTGTAGGAGTTATAGGCTTTAGGGCGCTATGAAAAACATAGAAAAAATAATTTAAAAATAACTGGAAAAATATAAGTTTACTTCGGACTTAGAAAATTTTCAGATGAAATTGACCCCCTGTGCAATTCTGTCTTTTTTCCATAGTGCCCCTAAGGCTACACTCCAACCTAGACTGGTCTTTTGTAATGATCGGTTTTTGTGACCAGTGTTTTAAAGAAATTTACGTATAACCTTAAACCATGTCTCCTGCTATGACAAACACCCCCGCGGGGCAGATAGGGAAAGGGAAATGTTTGAGAAATCTTGTAATAGCTTACTGTATTGTTGCATTTGGCTCAAGCTATAATAAGACAATTACCCCACCCTATCGTTTTTAAACTCATTGTGTTATATACTTTCATTTTTTATTTTTTTTATTCTTTAGTTCATAATATGATATCGCAAATCTCTGCCCTGAAATTAACCCAAAATTTCATCAATTATAATAACACCTTTTTGGTTTTGTACAAAACTGTTATACTAGCAAAAAAATCTTACTTTCAGGTGTTCTAGGCCTGACAGGTCTCTACGGCTTTGCTTTCTACGTGTTCTCCGTGATAATCCTCTGGATTATGTTCATGGTAAAAGCGGGTCCGAACTGGAGCAAGTACTATGTATCCTGGCAGAATCTACTGATGAGCGGGTTCTTTGGAGCGTTGTGCACTTACGTACTTTTCTGGACATTTATTTATGGTATGGTACATGTATATTAATGTATTTAGTTATAAATAGAAAATAGTTTTAATTTATAATGAATTATTATTATCCTGTTTATAAGATAGAATCCTAACAGAATGTGAAAGTTATTCAGTTTCTTGACTGAGCAACCTCTATCAGTATGCGGGATGCTGTCCCTTACACCCGGTATAGTTTAATAGACAAACAATCTTGTATACAAGAAGTAAATTATTAGATTAATAACCATTTTAAATTGTTTCAGTCTTTTTCATCTGTTTACTTATTCATCTATTGATTTAGTCATTGAAAATATTTACTTATAGCTATGAATATATAAAATTAGGTGTATAATAAATACATTACATTAACATGTACTAAAACATTTGTTGACATTGAACAACAGCCCCCTTATGTGAATAAGAATAATGAGATAGCATGCTTATTGCCAAACAAAAGTAAGAGACATACATGGTTTTCGCACTTAGTTTCCAGTGAACTATGTGAGATTAGCAAGCACTCGTCTTTGGTGCACTGTCTTTAGTAATATAAGTCTATAACCTATCTACATCAACATATTTATGTTGCAGGCCAATTGTATGATTCGTTCGTTTACAAACAACCTCATATTACAATTTATAAACTGCCTAGAGTATTGTACGATGGATTTAATTGCATTATCATCAACTTGGGTTGTTGTTAGATGTTGTATTAGTGTGACGTGTGACCATATATAGGTACAACATGTAGGAGTAGGTTTAATACAATTTATTAATGGAGGTTTTAAATTTGCTTGCTCCGGAGAAAATTTTCAGTTTCGAACTAGATGGCGCTAGCTGCGGCTAAAATTTTGACAGGTCGGACAACGCTGTTTTGTATGTTATTGGCCTTCGGCAGTTTATAAATTATCTTTGTGTTTGTAAATGGACGAGGCTGTTTGTTAATGAACGAATTATATGATTGGCCTGGGACATTTATATAATTAATCATAGACCTTCATAATAAAAAACCAATAAGCATTTATTTTTGTTACCTAGGTGTTACTTGGTTATTGGAAAATATAATGTTATTTTTATGGTTATTTTAAAATTTAAAAATAAAATAAAATTTTAATTTTATTGGTAAGTTGTAATGGTTAGATTTAAGGTAATAAAATAAGTGTTCAAAATATCAGTTTTTTTCTTTTTTTATCACCACGCTAATAGTAGCACTTTAAATAAAACAATAATATTGTTTTAGGGAAATACATTTTATTAATTCACTTTCATTTAATTATACAAATAATTCAGTTCAATTTCTTAAATAGAAGGATTACATTTAAATCTGATTTTTTAAACAACATCAAGACATAAATTTCCATCTCTATTGATTCTCCATTTCTTAAAATAAAATTCTGATCCTATTATTTTACAAAAGATAAAAATTAAGTAGGAATGGAAAAATCACATGTAAAAAAAAGGTAAAATAATAATAATAACTAATTGTATTTACAATAACAAGGACTCTTCTCGTTGTTTTAAAGTGGAATAGTTTGACTAACTTTATAAAAATCAAGCTAGATAAGTAATATAAAAAAAAAATACAAACAACTAGTATAATGGAAATGGACGACAAAGAAAATATATGATAGGTATAAGTACAAAAAATAAATAAGTAAAGTAAAAAAAAATATGGCATTTCGAAATAAGAACACAGACTTACCAACATTTTACATAATTTCTGACTATGATTATTAGAGTTTTTTAAGGGCGAGTAAGACCTTATACTACGAACCTAATATGTTAATTTTGACTATGTATTAACTTGTTGGTCCAAATAAAATAAAAGGAAACCTCAGCACAGTATACAAAATAGTATACGGGGTGTAAGGGACTGATAGGATTTGCTCAGTCAACGAAACTGAATAACTTTCACCTATCAATTGGATTGTTATTATGAACGGGATTATTACCACGATTATGTTTATTGTTACCTCGATATTTCGGAGTTGTTTCAAACTCCATGGTCACGAGTAGACTGGCGATGCGAATGTTGACGTCTTCTAAGGGAAACCATATCGGTCTACCCTCTTTCGGACGCGACGACTGCGTTCACTTTGACTTCTACCATTGTCACTCACTAGTATTAGTAGTAGTATTTTCACCTATCAGATTCTGGTACGTTGTCCCTTACACCGTTGGTATGTGGTTTCTTTCAGAACATACAAATAAGTGATGTCTATATTTAATTTCTTTAAGAAGATACACATACCTATTAGAAACACTATTCTTTAATCATTATAATAAAAAATTTACTTAAATTAGCTAACTTTCTTTGATTTGCGTAACTAAACTAAAATAATAACTGAAAATGATTTTAAGTACAAAAACATGTACCTACTAAAAGTACATACCGTTTGTATGTTTATATGATTTTAAGGTAGATTTTAAGAACCTATTTTGTTTCATCATTATCATCATTAGGTATGATGAGTAAAAGCCGCGAACAATAGGCTCGTATTTATAAAGCGCTCTCAAGATTGAGAGCAATATTAAGTATGGATTTGACAGATCGTTTTGTACTGAAATGACATTTCTGATACGAACTCAAACTCGCTGTCACTCTTGAGAGCCGATTATAAATACGAGCCTAGGTGTCAAAATTTCCAAAATATTTATGCTAAAAGTGAGGCGTAATTTATCATTATCGAGTTGAATTTATCCTGGAAAGGGTAAATACTTGAGTTCGTGTTATTCAATATTACGAATAGATGGCGCTGACGTCACACATTGACGGTGCAAACCGTAGACAGAGAAAACGTGCAAACAGACTATAGCACAGCCGCGGTCATAAGTAATCTGTGCTATTAGCATCACAGAAGAGTAAATGGAGATGGAGCTAGCGGCAGCAAGACTTTCTCTAATCAGTGATTAGCACACATTACTTATGAGCGCGGCGGGAAGCCTAAAAAATACTTAACTAAAAATATTGGTAACAGTCTTATTTGGATATCGACACAAAATTCACTATAAATTAGAAGTAGGTACCTAGCTAGATTTTTTTTGAACAAACATATTTATTTAGAAAATCAATATTTACACTTTATTTTTCGTTATGAAAATAGTACATTGAAATAGAACTAGAGATGAAACGGATAGCTGTTTGGCCGGATACCGGATATCAGGCCTAATGTGAGGCCGGATAGCTGGATCCGGTTGGACATTGACGATTGACGAGCGTATAAAAATGTCTTGCGACGAGTCATCCAACAGCAGGTCATCTTCAGAAGTGCAGAAGAGAAGAGAAGAATATGCCAATTAAGTACCTACTTCTAATTTATAGTGAATTTTGTGTCGATATCCAAATAAGACTGTTACCAATATTTTTAGTTAAGTATTTTTTAGGCTTCCCGCCGCGCTCATAAGTAATGTGTGCTAATCACTGATTAGAGAAAGTCGCTGCCGCTAGCTCCATCTCCATTTACTCTTCTGTGATGCTAATAGCACAGATTACTTATGACCGCGGCTGTGCTATAGTCTGTTTGCACGTTTTCTCTGTCTACGGTTTGCACCGTCAATGTGTGACGTCAGCGCCATCTATTCGTAATATTGAATAACACGAACTCAAGTATTTACCCTTTCCAGGATAAATTCAACTCGATAATGATAAATTACGCCTCACTTTTAGCATAAATATTTTGGAAATTTTGACACCTAGGCTCGTATTTATAATCGGCTCTCAAGAGTGACAGCGAGTTTGAGTTCGTATCAGAAATGTCATTTCAGTACAAAACGATCTGTCAAATCCATACTTAATATTGCTCTCAATCTTGAGAGCGCTTTATAAATACGAGCCTATTGTTCGCGGCTTTTACTCATCATACCTAATGATGATAATGATGAAACAAAATAGGTTCTTAAAATCTACCTTAAAATCATATAAACATACAAACGGTATGTACTTTTAGTAGGTACATGTTTTTGTACTTAAAATCATTTTCAGTTATTATTTTAGTTTAGTTACGCAAATCAAAGAAAGTTAGCTAATTTAAGTAAATTTTTTATTATAATGATTAAAGAATAGTGTTTCTAATAGGTATGTGTATCTTCTTAAAGAAATTAAATATAGACATCACTTATTTGTATGTTCTGAAAGAAACCACATACCAACGGTGTAAGGGACAACGTACCAGAATCTGATAGGTGAAAATACTACTACTAATACTAGTGAGTGACAATGGTAGAAGTCAAAGTGAACGCAGTCGTCGCGTCCGAAAGAGGGTAGACCGATATGGTTTCCCTTAGAAGACGTCAACATTCGCATCGCCAGTCTACTCGTGACCATGGAGTTTGAAACAACTCCGAAATATCGAGGTAACAATAAACATAATCGTGGTAATAATCCCGTTCATAATAACAATCCAATTGATAGGTGAAAGTTATTCAGTTTCGTTGACTGAGCAAATCCTATCAGTCCCTTACACCCCGTATACTATTTTGTATACTGTGCTGAGGTTTCCTTTTATTTTATTTGGACCAACAAGTTAATACATAGTCAAAATTAACATATTAGGTTCGTAGTATAAGGTCTTACTCGCCCTTAAAAAAAAACTCTAATAATCATAGTCAGAAATTATGTAAAATGTTGGTAAGTCTGTGTTCTTATTTCGAAATGCCATATTTTTTTTTACTTTACTTATTTATTTTTGTACTTATACCTATCATATATTTTCTTTGTCGTCCATTTCCATTATACTAGTTGTTTGTATTTTTTTTTTATATTACTTATCTAGCTTGATTTTTATAAAGTTAGTCAAACTATTCCACTTTAAAACAACGAGAAGAGTCCTTGTTATTGTAAATACAATTAGTTATTATTATTATTTTACCTTTTTTTTACATGTGATTTTTCCATTCCTACTTAATTTTTATCTTTTGTAAAATAATAGGATCAGAATTTATTTTAAGAAATGGAGAATCAATAGAGATGGAAATTTATGTCTTGATGTTGTTTAAAAAATCAGATTTAAATGTAATCCTTCTATTTAAGAAATTGAACTGAATTATTTGTATAATTAAATGAAAGTGAATTAATAAAATGTATTTCCCTAAAACAATATTATTGTTTTATTTAAAGTGCTACTATTAGCGTGGTGATAAAAAAAGAAAAAAACTGATATTTTGAACACTTATTTTATTACCTTAAATCTAACCATTACAACTTACCAATAAAATTAAAATTTTATTTTATTTTTAAATTTTAAAATAACCATAAAAATAACATTATATTTTCCAATAACCAAGTAACACCTAGGTAACAAAAATAAATGCTTATTGGTTTTTTATATGAAGGTCTATGATTAATTATATAAATGTCCCAGGCCAATCATATAATTCGTTCATTAACAAACAGCCTCGTCCATTTACAAACACAAAGATAATTTATAAACTGCCGAAGGCCAATAACATACAAAACAGCGTTGTCCGACCTGTCAAAATTTTAGCCGCAGCTAGCGCCATCTAGTTCGAAACTGAAAATTTTCTCCGGAGCAAGCAAATTTAAAACCTCCATTAATAAATTGTATTAAACCTACTCCTACATGTTGTACCTATATATGGTCACACGTCACACTAATACAACATCTAACAACAACCCAAGTTGATGATAATGCAATTAAATCCATCGTACAATACTCTAGGCAGTTTATAAATTGTAATATGAGGTTGTTTGTAAACGAACGAATCATACAATTGGCCTGCAACATAAATATGTTGATGTAGATAGGTTATAGACTTATATTACTAAAGACAGTGCACCAAAGACGAGTGCTTGCTAATCTCACATAGTTCACTGGAAACTAAGTGCGAAAACCATGTATGTCTCTTACTTTTGTTTGGCAATAAGCATGCTATCTCATTATTCTTATTCACATAAGGGGGCTGTTGTTCAATGTCAACAAATG
>JARACY010002520.1:0-41900 GCA_029255725.1 Scrobipalpa atriplicella
GTGTGAGTTGACTTTCGGATCTGTTGCTTCTGGTATGTTTTCAATATTTTATTTATCTCTCAATATTACATGATCAGGTATATTTCTGAGCTTTATTATCTTACAGACGCCTGCCACCGTCTAAGTAATCTGTGCAGTAGGTGTGTAAAATATAGTATGCTCCTCGGGAATAAATGTGTCTTCGCCTTGGGCAGACTTGAATCCCTCGCTATATTCAGGATTCTTGCCATAATTCCCTCGCTTCGCTCAGGAATTAAAGATTTAATTCCCTCGCTGCGCTCGGGAATTAATCCTAGAATCCTTCATTCCGCTCAGGATTCAATATGCTGCCCGTGACGTTAGACACTGCTTTATTCCCGCGTTGCATAATATACTATAAAATATGGAAAGATTTACTAATGCGTGTAAAGCAGTATAAAATAAAGTCTAGTAATAATAATAAATGAGAGAAAAATCAAAATGACGAGCACTGAATCAACTTTATTTTTCAGATTCAATAAGATCTTTCGACTTCAAAGTTCGATTGTAATAAGTAGCAAGATCGGTATTAGCAACAAAAAACCTAACTCTAGATTTCTGCTCTCCGGTAAATTAGGGTATTTTTATTTGATTTGAGGGTTTAGCAGGATGTCTACTAAAACAAGATCCATTTTCTGCCCGCTCGTCTGCACCTACCAACAATTCCGTCCGAATAGTCACAATCACACAAATGATTGTGGAATTTACGACCTCCCTCCCCCTCCATCTCTCCTGCCCCCGCACCCCCCTGCGCAGGTGTACCTCACTGGTTTAATGGTTGTATTTCCACTTCCACTGGTGCGATTCATCTCGCCCTCGTTACAAGGTCGACTCTCTACATCGCTGCTTGAAGTCAAAACCTGTAAAAAACACGTCGAAAGGAAGCGTACGCGTCGACTAAGAGTGATAAACAAGCAAAGATCGTGCCATGTCAGCTACTTCTCTTTGGGCATACTGTAGAAGCCGGTGAGCCCTGAAGGTTTCAGGATATTGCAATCTAGCTGATGCTTTTTTCATCTTCATTTGAAATGCCCCTAGAATATCAATAAAACTTTTCATTATAAGCCGTTGAGAATTTGCTTACCCCTTAAGTAATATAAGCATGATTTTATGTATGTACTAAATATAAACAAAAGCAGCAATGGATGTCGAGTAGTGAAGTAGACATTACAGATGCAATAAGTACTGTATCTACGAGCGCGGCGGCGCGCCCTGTATCTGTCTGTACGAGTAAGCGCAACTGAATCGCCCTGTATATGATAAACTCGCGGTTTAATTAAGTCCCCCTGTACACTAGTTTACTCTATTATTACGACTAGCTTAGGATGCTGGATGCTGTAAGGTACTTATAACGGTGGTGTCGTAAATGCTATACGACTGTTTGAGCGATAGTGAGAGATAAAACATGGGTGTGTTGTTCAAATGGAGACTATAAATTTAAACCGGCATAGTGCGATACATAATATCACGACTCTGCCCTTTATATGGTAGACAGTATTTCAACTACTACATTAGAATTACCTAAATACTCAGTACTTGTGAATTCAATAAAGTGGGTAGATAGACTTTATGATTTTCACGACAGTCGGTCTCTCCCACCCTGTAAAAAGAAAACTTGTTTGATCAAAAGCTACAATTTCAGTTTGAAGCAAAGCAAATGCCATGTGACCTATTTCTCAATAAAATTCAAAGAAATATAACAAGTTGGTACCTCCTGTACGAGCATGAATCACGTCAAAGTGTTGTCGTGATCGAGTCAGCGCTCGAGCCGAGCTCGCTAACAAAGAAATACTATTTCTGATTTAGGTAAAAAACTTTACAAAACACTGTAAAAGAAACTCAATACCTACCCGCGACCTTTGACGTTGGCAGTTTGATTTCTTTGTGATATACTTACCTACACTGCGTCAGCTGAGACCTACTTTACCTACGATAAAAGTAACAATGGAACAAAATAGTTAATGATGATATTTTTACTTGGGACAGAAGCGTATAAAACTATCGAATGTACGACGGCTCTCTTCCGAGCATAATATCACCTACGGCTGACAACTTATCAAAGCTATTTATAGTTCTTGATCACTCTTTGGGTCCCTGAGCCGTAGCAGCAAATAAGTAAGTTCTCTAAAAATAACGAGAATTATGTCCTTAATGCTATACTACTCAGCAATCGATATAAGTGTAACTATATAATATGCTATTATATAAAAGAATAGGCTCCTTGAAGTCTGGCGGCGAGTGCATCCACGTGTATGAGATAAGGGCGAACTGCGCGACTGCAGCGGCTGGTGGCTCCAAGGTCAAGAGCTAACATGCATGAGCACAACCATGCAGTGTGGAATCGGCGGCTCCAAGGTCAGTGGATAGGTATAGACTATGCGCTCGTGGAGCCACGCCACATTACACAGTGGACTGAGGCAAGGACACAGCCGCTGAGTTGCCTAGTTTAATATTAAAGATTCATTACTGTCGAAACAGATTTTTCATTTGTCCAAAAAAAAGAACCAGAGGGTAACAACCACTTTCTTTGACAAATAATCAGATGATACAGACGATCTTCTTTATGGAAAACACAATCAAAGTGATGACCACCTCCCTGCAGTTATAGTATAGCAGTGAGAATCGAACTTGGATGGAGAGTCCAAGGCTTAGATCAAAAGAGGCAGTATAGGTATATACAATCTGCAATTCACCAAATAACATAAATAACATAATAATTAAATTACTTTAGTTTCTTCGCGCTCATTATTTATTTCAAACAAAGAAAGGTTCAATAACATATTTTCTTTAAGAATTAATCGAATGAACATAAAAACCATTGCTCATTAAAATATACACGTGTAACTTAAACGCTATTTATTCATCAGTTAATGAGCTATTTCAGATGATCAGCATCATAGAATCCGCCTTTGACCTACAATCATCCCATAGATTGTAACGCCTGTATCCCTTACGGGGTAGGCAGAGCGTCAACGACCCCATAAAAAGGTATTTTCGCCACGTCAGCCAAGGTTTCAGGGTCATTCTGAGAACTGTATTTTTCTGTAATTATATAGGTTGTTCAGACTATCGCCACCGAAACCCTCTTCCTCTTCCTTCTACTGACATCTTACAGTATGACCGTGGAATATTCTTTATTTTTCTATCGCTGTCAGTCCAGCATGGAAGTACTTGAATTTCCTTGCATCATAACAAGCTATTTGAGTAGATGATCTCCTCATCATCATCATAGTGCGTCCTGACCTACAATGACCAGGTCAGCAAGTACCTATTGGCTTGGCAAGCGCAGCGACGACGGGCGCGGCGACGCCAAGTCTGTCGCGGCCAACCACGTGGACGTTACATAAAGCGAGTGACTCACCGCCTTACTGGTTACTGCTGCGGTCGACTGATGAGTTGCTGGTCAAAGACAAAGGGAATATTAATATCTATAGTTATTGGGAAACTCGTCGACGGCGGCGTAACAAAAGGCGTTTTCGCTAATCTGAAATTTGAGGGTTTCAGGACCATCTCCTTAATTATTGTAATGCACCGAAACCTTCAGTTCCTCTTTTTGATTTTTACATTTCAGGCTTTCGATCCAGCATGCAATACCCAAATAGATGAGTAAAATCGACGTTTTTTTTTTATTAAGTGCAGTGAATTGACGTAATGTAACCGATCTCCGAGTACCAGTACCAGGCAAGCATGACCGTGAAGAAGCTGAACTGAATGTAGGTGAAACGCCCCAACACGGTCGGTGGCTTCGGTGAAGGTGACGCTAGCTGTTGCTAGGTGCCTTCGTGCCTTCAAGGCTGTCGACACAAACATTAATTTATATAGGTACGTGACTTCGTAAGTAATCAAATAAATGACTAATGTTACATCTAATAGATAAAAAAAACCGAGAGAAAAAAAATTGGTGACCAACCTTTAGGATGTGAATCTACCTATGAAACTTTAAAAGTTTCCCCAAGGAAAAATTAGGCCCTTCCATACAAAATTACTCGTGCCGCCGACACCATTTGTATGGGAGAGCCATTTTTTTTTAAATATTTTGACCAATGTTCCTTTCACGGAAAAAACGAAGCCTTAGCAAAGTACCAATTTGGCTTGGGTAAAAATTACTCGGCTACATACAATCGAGACATATTTGAAAACGCGCAATTAAGCTGAGCTATATTTAAAAAAGCTAGATTTGTTAAATGTTCTTGGTACTAATAACAAAGCATTTGTGTACTTCCTAGTAAGTATGTCGATAGTTGCAGCCATTATCGAACTCGGTTAAAAATAATAAAGCATACTCTTTTAACCATTCACAAATTATGTTATTTAATTTTTGCCCAACAAATACTTGCCAAAAATTAAATAAGTTGCAATGATGCAAATAGCCGTGTAACTGTACAACACAAACACAAATTGCATATGTGTAGTTAATTAAGCCACGCTTGGCAAAAAACAACCGAGTGAACGAATTTGCTATTTTTTACCAAGTACATTCTTTAAAATTAAACTAAACATTGGTTGTATATCCAGACGAGCCGGTCATTTGCGTTCGCACCTTAGTACCGTGCAGTCACGTTCACGTTTTTTAGCGCAACAAAGAACACGACAAGTGAAAAAGCTCTTTTTGTATTTTCTGTGTGAAAACACGGCAAAATCTGTTGACTGTTGTGAAATTCTCCGCTAGATATGGACGAAGAAGTGAAAAATCTTCTCACTGCGTGGAAACTAGAAGAATACATTGAAGTTTTCAAACGTAAGTAGACATTTATTTTTGCTGTGGCTAATGTAGGGTGATTACTTACCTGATGATTGATATTCTCATATGTAATGTCCGTTCGCTTAGATAGTGGCGCAAGGTAAATGCCACCGGCTGTGGACACCACCTACAATACTACCTACCTTGTGTATATTGTTTATTGTATTGTATTAAAATGAGAACATCCGTACCGAGCCGACACTATCTTAGCGAACGGACTTTAAGCTAAAAAATTGTAAAGTTTCATCAAAATCCGTTCATTAGTTTTCGCGTGAAGGAATAACAAACATCCATACATCAACACAAACCATGGTCTAGTGGTCTGGGCGTTCGGCTCACGACCCGGAGGTTCCGGGTTTGATTCCCGGTGGGGACACTCACAAAAACTCTTTGTGAGACTGTTCTCAGTTTGGTTAGGGCATTGCAGGCCAAATCACCTGATTGCCTGAAAAGTAAGATGATTCCGTGCTTCGGAGGGCACGTTAAGCCGTCGGTCCCGGTTACTTTCTACGGAAAGTAGTCGTTACACGAGCCACGTCAGAGGCCTTTGGCGGCTCATTAACTCTGACACCAGGGTTGGTCAGGTTGACCACCCAGACGATAAAGAAAAGAACACATCCATCCTCACAAACTTTGATGTTTATATTCGTAGGATCATCAGAGTCATATTTACGGTTAGGGTGTCGCAAAATAGTCCCGGGACTTAGAGAAATTTTGATCGATTTTGTATGGACCATCGAGGTCCATACAAAATCGATCAAAATTTCTCTAAGTCCCGGGACTATTTTGCGACAGACCCTAACCGTAAATATGACTCTTAATCCTTACGAAGAAAAATCGATCGAAAGTTTGTGATGGAATGGAATTTTTGCTTTTCTTTAGTTCGGCAGCTGGGTTGTCAATCCGACCTAACCCTGTGTGTCAGAGTTAATGAGTCCGCCAGAGGCCTCTGACGTGGCTCGTGTAACGACGACTTTCCGTAGAAAGGAACCGGGAAGGGGCCGAGGGGACCGAATGAGACCGGGGGGGACCGGGGAGGGGCCGGGGGGACCGAAGGAGACCGGGGAGGGGCCGGGGGGACCGGGGAGGGACCGGGGGGACCGAAGGAGACCGGGGAGGGGCAGGGGCGACCAGGGGGGGAGCCTGCTTCCATGCTGGACTGGGAGTGATAGAAAAACGTAGAATGTGCCAGCTGCATCTCCTCCCGGGCATGCTGTAAAAATCAGCTAAGGGAATTGAGGGTTTCAGTGTATTGCAATTTAGGCGATGGGCTGACAACCCGTCACTATAGCAATATACATAATCATCATCTGTATTAGCCCTCGAAACTTGTCAGACGTGGCGGAACAACCTATGTTTAGGTCGTTTTTGCTCTGCCTACCCCATTAGGGATACAGGCGTGATTGTATGTATGTATGTAATATTTTATTTACAACCACAACAGGGTTACATAATACAATTTTGCACCTAAATAGTTATAAACATTGCAGTTGTGGTGGACTGGTGCCCGAGCTAGGCGTAAGAGCCTGTATTACAGGTCACCAGAACCCTATGTTATGGGACCCCTTCTGCGACACCCCGACCCATATTTACATCTAATCCGCTTACCCGCATCGTATTACAAAAGTGTTAGCCGCGCCTATACACTACAAATATACAAGTTTAATTTGTTTACGTTTGATTGTAATTGATAATATATTGTAGGTACCTCGATCCATACAAACGCTTTTCCTAATATAATATAACTTATCTATTACAGAAAATAATATTACATCATTGTCTCTTCCTTTGCTGAACGAATCCATGATTAAGGATCTGATTCCTCTTGTTGGACCTAGAGCAATATTTTCTAAAAACTTAGATGTTTATAAATCTAACATGCATCCTAGTACAGATAATCCACTTGTAAGTTACCTACACTTAAGTATTTACTAAAATAACAATGTGCTCTTTACATGCTTCTTGTTTTTTTGTATGGCTTGTTTGCAGATTGGTGATGAGTTTTCAATTGATGAGTTCAACCTATTAACCTTTCCGCTTGATGAAAATCCTTCGTGTTCCAAAGCATTAACTACCAGCACGCCTAATAACCAATCACCTGTAACCATTTCTTTACCTGAAAAGTCACCGGCGGCGGCGGTCACTATTACTTTGCCTGAAGTTACGAATGATATAGAAATAGTTGTATGTATCACATTTTTCAAAAAGTACCTACTTGCATGTAATTTGTGTAATTTTCGCTTACCTATGTATTTTTTAATACAATATAATTGTGTGTTTTTTAGGATTTGCCGTTGCTTTTAAATGAAACTCTAGAAGGAAAAGGCCTGTTGAAACTAGACAAGACTATTCCACTAAATAACGTTGCGCGTTTGAGTTTAGTAAGAATTATCGCAACATCAATACTTCGACGAAACCCTGAACGAGTAGTCAGATCTCCTATCTACGCTGATTGGGCGCGCGCTATTGTCAGTGTATTTCCGCAAGAAAAACCTTCCGTATATTTTCACACCAAAATAGTTGAATCTACACGTGGAATAATTACAAGATTGGCTGGAAAATTGCCGGATCAAATCCACAACCTAAAAAGAAAATACGTGCAGTCTGGTGTTGTGGAAAAGCGTCGGCGTACCTCGAGATCTTCAGAATCTCCACGATCTCCGAGTGTACGATTACCAGATGGTATAGCCGACGAGGAAGACGCAGATGAAAAACTATTATGGCTCCGGAATTCTTCTGAGCCCTGGACAACTGTCGAACAAAAATGGGTAGAGACCACACAAGCAAGACTAATTGCATCAAAAGAATTAACCATAGCACAATACTTCAGTGAATTTACAGCTCTTAAAAGATCAAAAGGACACCTTCTGGTAAGTTCAATAAATTATTATATGCTTAGTTGGTATATATATATATATATATATATTATTTTTACATTATTTTTATTTTATTTTGTTCACAGCTGGAAAAAGATTTTGAGCACCTGTATAAAGACAAATATACTGAAATTACGGAAACGTTCCCCATTTTGAAAGAAAAAATCTACGAGTTGGCAAAGAAGCGCAAGATTACCAACAAAGACAAGACCTTAGAGTTTCTTATAAGTTTTGAGCACGGTAAGATTACAATAATAAACATACCTTACATACATACATACATATATCATTACATTTATTATCTTAACTACATAACTTACTAAGACATACTTATCATATTGAATTTTTGTTTTTTAATATAAATACACTTTACAACCAATTTTTAACTAGATTATGTTATTTATTCGTAAAAAATCTCATCTACTTTTCAGGTACAGAGGAAGCATCCAACATCGCTTGTTTGCAGCTTATACCATTTCTTTTGGGTGTCACAAGCATTCGACTGAAGACCACAGCGAAAAAGTTATGGCGTCCTTCAAAAGCGGAGGCAATGGCCGGTTTCATTCTTCATGTCAAAAATGACTCGGATATCCGTCAAACAGTAACAAGTAAGCAAACAAAATTCCAAGAGTTTGGACTAACTGTGCAACCTTACATCATTATTGTAGGCGAAACTCTTGAGACTATCAAATCTTATTACATAGTTATCGATGATGTATTTTATGTCGTGTCGAATATACTGTGTGCAGTTAGTGTGTGCTTTAAAATAACTTGGGTCGTTAATGCTCAATACCCAATCGAGTGCCACAGTACTTGGATGTTCATACAAAGCGCTTTTTTTAAATTCAAAACGAAGTTTGATAGCAGCTCAACCGCTGCACTTACGCTTTTGGGTGAATTAGGTATTGACAGCTAATTATTTTCTGAAATTCATTCCAACTAATAAAAAAGTAAGACGAGGTGAGTTATCTCTTTAAGAGTACACTTTTGAGCAAGTTAGACAGATACATAAAGTAATTCATACATGTAGGTATATGAAAAAAACAAATCTTAATTACGGTAAATACTTATTACCTATTGTACCTACATTAACATGCCAGTTATCCTAGATGTTGATAAATTTTTAACTAAAAATGATTTCCTGTTGTTGGGACAGGCACAGTGGCCTTGGATAAATACACATTTTATTTTATCTAAAAAGTGTCATTTATGTGGTTTTTCCACGAATAGTGATGATTTTCGACCAGCACATTTCATAATTCGTAGCGAACAATATGTGAAAAATTTATTGTACTATAATTTTTTTTGGTGCCTAAACTGCTCAAACGTTAGCATTTATGATCACTTTCCTGAGGACGAATGTGAATTTTGTTTAAGTTAAATTGACGATCATAGGTTTTACTTACCTACATATTAAAAATAGTTAATTTTTATGTTAAGCCACTAAAGTATAACAAAAAAATACTTTAAGTTATGACTTATGAGTGGTTAAGTTTTCTTTCAATGTTGCTTAAACTTTATTTAATTAAAAATTAATTTATGTAGTATAAGTACCTTGTTGCAATTATCATAATGGTTGTTTGTTTTTTATGTAAACGGGTATTAGATTTAAAAAATCTTAGGAATCATTTCAAATTGTTACACAGTGACCATGAGTTTCTTGAATACTTCTGTTGTGAAGATCAATGTGCTAGGTCATTCCATTTATATAACTCTTATAAAAGACATTTAGAAAAATGTCATTTACCTAGAAGTGAATGTAACCTTGAGAGTAATTTGTTAGTTAATAATAATAGGGATATTGATGGTAGTGCCGCAATAGGAACTATAGCTTCATGTTCTAATACTAGAAGTTCTTCTACTAGTACAGAAGGTTTAGTTCAAGAGAAAGTCGTATCCATTGATGATGTTCTTTCGACATATATAGCTCATCTTTATGGAAACTCTTCTTTGCCAAGAAGTATCGTACAAAATGTAGTCGATGGCTTAGGAAATTGCCTTACATCGTTAGTTCCCATTCTTGAAACGTGCATTATTAAGGTTTGCCATGAAAATTCAATTCCGTCTGATATTTCTAAAAAAGTATCGGATGAAATGGCAAGTAAAATAAATTTGTCATTAAATAATTTTACAACAGAGCGTAAACGATTCAACTACTTTAAAAATCAAGGATCTTATATTGAACCTGAAGCAGTAGTTATTGGCGAACGATTTGAAAACGTAAAGAATAAAGGCGTAACTCGCTTGATGCCTGTAGATTGTCATGTACAATTCATTCCTTTGAGACGAATTTTAAAGAATTTTTTCTCTCTCGATGGTATATTATCTGAAACTTTACGATATATGGATAGTTTACAGTTGAAGGATAATATGGAAAATTTTATCCAAGGATCTTATTGGAAAAGTAGAATGAGTCAATATTCTGAAAAAACATTAATTCCTTTGTTAATGTACTTTGATGATTACGAAACAGGGAATGTCTTAGGTAGTCATGCTGGTATACACAAATTAGGAGCAGTTTACGTCTCAATTCCATGTTTACCACCCTGGCGCTCTTCTGCCTTAACAAATATTTTCCTTACACAACTGTTCCATTCATCTGACAGAATTGCATTTGGTAATCGAGTCATTTTTCGTTCGCTCATAAATGAATTTAATTATTTGAGTGAAAACGGCATTGAGTTTGACACTCCAACTTTTAAAGGAAAATTACACTTTGAACTTGGTGTAATTTTGGGTGATAACTTAGGGTTACATTCACTGATAGGATTTGTTGAAAGCTTTTCTGCTAACTTTTCCTGTCGTGTTTGTAAAGTTCCAAGGAACATTTTAAAAGAACAATGTTACGAAGATAAATCGCTACTTCGCAATGTAGATATGTACAATAGGGATTTGGTTTTAAACGATCCATCGTTAACTGGTATCAAAGAAAAATGCGTATTTTTAGATATCAAAGATTTTGACATATTTCAGCAGGTTGGGGTCGATGTGATGCACGATATATTAGAGGGAGTAGCAAAATATGTTTTAAGTTTTTTATTACTTGAATACACACAAAAGTTAAATTTGTTTACTTTGGCTGTTTTAAATGAAAAAATTGCAACGTTTAACTTTGGGCCAGATAACAAAAATAGACCTTGTGGAATAGAAAAAGACCATATTAACAGAGGGGCACTACGAATGTCTTCCGGAGAAATGTTAACACTGTTACGTTTCTTGGGGATACTTATTGGAGATTTTGTTCCCAGAAACGATGAAATATGGCTTCTGTATGTCAAATTAAGAAAAATTATTGATGTTGCTTTTAGTTTAAAAATTTGTTCTGGTACACCAGATTTATTACAAGTGCTAGTTGCAGAATTTAACGAACTTTATGTCAAAGTAACGAAAGATTGTCTAAAACCTAAATTTCACAACATGGTTCACTATCATTCAGCTCTTCTGAAATATGGCCCTATTTATTCACTATGGTCTATGAGATTCGAAGCTAAACACAGGCATTCAAAAAATGCAGCAAAAATATCTAGCAATCATGTGAATGTCACACGAACTTTAGCAATCAAGCATCAGCTTCAACTAAATGATATTTTTCATCAAGGTATTCTTGATAGTATCTTAAAATTGGGGCCTACTAAGCAGATGTTAGAATCAGAAATTGAGTGTATTCAAAGTCGTTTAACATTGGATCGTTTAAAACCTTTGATTAAAGTTACTTGGGCTAAGATGTGTTCTATACATTATAGCAAGGGATCTGTTCTTGTATACGATTCCAATAAGGATGGATATCTTTATACGTATTTAGTTATCGAAAATATTTATGTGTACAATAAGGAGCAATTAGTTTTTTCCGGAAATCTGTTGGAGGCAATAGATTTTGATGATCATTACTTTTCATATCATGTGAAGCCGTCAGATGAACACTGTACTGTGTTTTATAATTCGTTAATATCACCAATTCCAAATTCTCTGTGTATGTTATTCAATGGTGAACAATACGTAGTTCTAAGAAGTCCATTATAAAAGTGCTTTTGCTCGGCTAATCACAAGCCAGCAGAGGCGCGGCGAAGAGACTGAGAAAATGTCATTAGGTATACTAAACTTTATTTTTAGGACAGCAACAGCGTGGCAGCTTGAAGCGCGATACGCCGCTTTATTAAACATACCTATATATGTCCTCAGTCTATTCGCCGCGCTGCACCTCAGCCTGGTTAGCACAGAATCCCATTTTTCCATGACTACCTTTTTATGTAGCTCAGAGCCGTTATTTTAATTAATATTTTAATTAATTTTTGTCTTGTAATAGGTAAGTAAAAAGCATAAAATAGATTCGATAGGCTTTTTTTAATAATAAAATACACACATTCCATATTTAATATAAAAAATGTGTAGGTATTATTTCATGAAAGAAAAAATGTATTTGTCTGTATTGTTGTTTTTGTTTTTACTAAATATTATGTTAAAAAAAGCCTGTCGTAATTTTCATCCAAGTTCAAATCAAGGGATTTTTTTTTGTGCTCACGGGGTACATTTTGCGAAACGAATGACGATTCCAGAAGACAGGAAATTGAGCTTGGAATGATGCGATTGCGTATGAACAGATGTGGTTTAATTTTCAGTCAACATAGTAATCATGTAATAAGATTTTGTGCATTGTTCATGTAAATTTTTCTTAAATAAAGTTTATATTAATAATAATGTACTTATCTTTCTTTTTATTTCTTTCCAGTTTGGTATGTCGTTTACGTGGCGTCTAGACCTTTATTCCCAGTCGCCCCCCTTCGATCGCTTCCGGTTTCGTATAGAATTAATAATTCCCAACCGCCACTGGAGGAGACTAGGAACGAATGCTCCCACGCAAGATCGCTGTACCCTGCTCGCTTCGTCGTCGGCGCTTCCTCTTACAGTGAACTCAACCAAATTATTTGTATTTGAAATCTGTTTCTAAAATTTTAACTTAACTTAATATCAAAAAATGTGTTTTGAATTATTCTATACCTACTAATAAAAATGGTTTTAGAAACAGATTTCAAATACAAATAATTCGGTCGAGTGCACTGTAAGAGGAAGCGCCAACGATGCAAGCAGTGTACAGCGATCATACGTTCTTTGTCTTATCCAGTGGCGTTTGGGAATTTTTATTCCTGAACACAACCGGAGGAGGCGATCGAAGTGGGGGTGACTGGGAATATAAGGTATAGGAATTGATATAAGCTACAAAGTATGTAAGCTGTGGCTACCCAGCTAGCACGTTTAAGAATACCAAGTAACACGGTTAAAAACACCATTTGAATTGGCTAGGATTACACAAGCAGGTTGATTAGAACTTCCTAATTGACACGTTTAACGGTGACGAGTAACTTGGCTATTTACACCAATTTGAATTGCCTAGATGTAGCAAAGTGTGCTGGTAGATGTAACCTAACTTAATTATGTAAAGTATAGAAGCAACTTATCTCTGTCTAGCGAGTTACTTGGCTAAACACAACAGAGTTCATAGGATGTAGTGACAGTTATGTTTATTTAATAATAAACAAGTTAATTAGATATAGTCACCAATTATAATATTTTATAATACTAAGACACTCGGTTAAAGTTAACAGAGTCACGCGGCTCAGAAACAGGGTTAGGTTATTAGCTAAGTTAGTCAAGTAAATAGGTTAAAGTAACAAACCCAGGTCACACTGTTTTTAGCAAACTTACTGGGTTGATATTACCAACGTACGCTAATAAAGTTGACTTGTCTAATTTTAAGAAACAAACTTTGCAGGCTCCCTCCGAACTAAGCTGCTCGGTTGTGAATAGCAATTAATTGTTTATTTTTAACCGTTTCGTTTTTTCCGTGTTGGGGAAAGCTGTTCACACCCTAAAGTTTAGTCAGCAATTTTTTTTTTTACTTATTGTAGAAGCAGAACACCTAAATGTAAGTTTTGTTTTTCATTTGTTTTTCTTCTTTTCGCCTAAGGAACTTACGTAGCACTCTACTTACGTAGACGTAGAGACGCTTTACCGTAATTAATAATTCATTCTCAAAGAAAAACCTTTTGTCTTCCTTTTACGTAAGTAATACAAAATTATAATGGAGCCTGAAAGCAAACATTTAAATAAGTAGATGACTCAAGACATGGCTTAGAATGTTATCATTTCGCATATATTTAGCGGAAACAAAATACTTAAGTACTCGAGTAAATTTGCAATTCAATATCTCGACCGTGACCTTCGAGATCTTTACCGACATAATATTATCCTCATACTAATGATACCTACTAGCTTTAATGTATTATTATTAAATAAGTGGTTTCACACTCCAATGCGTCGATACATTGCATCAGCCGGCCGTGACTCAGAAAGCACGTGTGATCTCTTCCGAGCGGTTATAATAACGTTCTATCAGCGATGATAACGCTACTGCTGATAACGACGTCTCAGACTGAACGAGTAATTACTTCATTTCCTACTTACCGGATGAGTTTAGTTAAGTTGTACCTATTTCGTAAGAATTATTGTACGTTTTGTCGGTTGTATTTAAGTGTAGGTCACAAAACTGCGTACGTGACTCTGCCACAGTAAGCAAAAAAAGAAAGCTTTTTTGCGGACTCGTTTTGTTATCCCATAAAAGTGATTTCGCTTTCCTGTTTCGGAGGAAATGATTTAGCACCTAATTCTACTCCAGCGGGGCCGTTAAATAGGATCTTTCGCTCGTCGACATAAGTATAAAATATAAGCATTGGAACCGTTTTACTCTTTGTCCCTTTAATTCGAATTTGAGAGCCATTTCCCGAAGTGATTGTGCCTTCAGAAGCGTCGGGCAGGAAAATTGGGTCTACTATACGTACCGGCCTAGCTGTACCTAGCTAGATGTAGGTATCTACCTAGGTGCCGGTGATGTACTAGACTAGATAGACTTCCGCGAGGGTGGGCCGTGCTATTAATAGCCGTAGCTCGGCTGCCTGTTGCTGCGCCGCCGCCGCCCGAGTGAGGAGCAGGACAGGACTCGACTATTGATCGCGCCCTGCTATAACTACCCACTCTACCTGCGCTACCTGCCAACTTTATGTAATTTCCAAACAGGCGAGAGAGGTCGTTATATTTTTTTTGTTACTGCTATAAATGGCTTTTTGTTCGGTTTTTAATCGGCGGCCAGGCTTCTGGGTTACCCGCGGTTTACGTGGGGTTTGAGCTGGAGTAGGCCGCGAGAGTTCGAAACGAATCTGTCAATAAAATATTGCTCAGCCATAAAATTTAATTTATTACACTTTTAATTTCACGAAGATTATTTATTATAATAGCATACTGAAAGTAATAAAGAAGATAAAAAACATGAAAATAACTACTTTGAATTAAAAACCATGTGTAATAAGTTATTTGTAATTTTGCCACTGAGTAAGCATTAGGAATGGTTTCTGCTATCAGTTCCTATCTATCGCTAGGTATCAGTATCAGTCTTGAATATCAATATCAGCATATGAACGCGTGTCTTGTGCGTGTGTGTGTGTGTGTGTGTGTGTGTGTCCTCGAGACCGATCTTATCTCCGACAAACCAAACAGTGCAGACGGACTGGCACCTCACACTTCTTCACATCATGTAGGTACCTATGTAATTAGCTTGTACACATACACATACCTATTAGGGGTAGAAGCAATTTTTCTCTTATCAGGGTAATCTGAAGGTCATTTGAAGTAAGTAAGCAATCGTAATTGTAACCACAATCTCCTTGTCCGTATTAGTTAAAAATATTACAATGCACTGAAATCCTTATGTTCCTTAGCATGTCTCAGCACAGTACTTTTTTTTATGCCTCTAACATGGAAGTTATTACTACTTACTTACTTATCTTAGGTAATAACCTAAGTACCCACTAGCTGTTTCTATTCCCGATCAGGTATACCTACGTATACCATAACCTACAATTCATTAAAAGAACCTGTTACGATTGCTATAAGTACAACATTTATTACTCCCAAGACACCGTTGAGACATTGAGCGTTCGTTAGAAAACCGATAACAATAAATAATAAAATGTAAATTAGTTATGATGTATGTGTTGTCCTTATTTAAATTAGGTTTATCATAATCATAATAGAATAATATTGTAATAGAGCTGTGTGACCTTCACTGCGAGCAGCCAGCGATCAGCTGACGTCAGCTAAGTAGAGTCGCCACGTCTTCAAGCAGGTAAACCGGACAGATATCCGGGGTTTCAGGGAGTATTCCTGAAGAACCTAAAAATTCTAGATAAGAATGTCCTATTAAAAGAACTTTGACAAAGAAACTTGCATCAAATTATACAACTTTACTTCTTTTGTTTTATTTTAACGCGAGATTATTTTAGTTTGTTTTATTTTTTTGGTGTTAACCTACGTTCCCTGGAGAAAGTAGGTTATTTAAATCAAACACCAACCCACACATATCCTGAAAAATCAGTCACTATCCAAACATAAACTTAGAACACTCATATTTAATCTCCAATTTATGTGACACATCTTTCAGCAGGAAACTCAAGCTACTTAGCTGTACCGGTTGTCTCTTTGTTTTCTATGTATTGTATATGTCCTTTGTATTTTGTTGTGTACAATAAACTGTTAAATTAATAAATAAACTACAGCGCACAAATATAAAAAAATAATAAATAAAATAAAATTTTCTTTATTTCAGACTTTTACATCCATAAAGTAGTTTCATACCATTATTACAAAATAAATAGAAATAATTTTAAATCTTCTACATCAGTCTCCACGGACGGCAATCTATGAATATTGTTAGGAACTTAAGACCTACGTATTTAAAAACCCTCCTCGCCTGTCCGACGCAATCCTGACTCATGGTCACCCTACTGTAGGTAGTAGGTACACCTAATGAGCAGCGATCGCACCCACCATACAACTACATTTGAATAGATAATAAAGCAAATTACTGAACAAGAAACTGGATTCAATCACTCGTTACTACTTTACTTTTAATCACAGCAATGGAATTAACAACTACAAAGAGAAACGTAATTTGAATAAACATTTTCAAATTATGCCGCTTCTACTTCACGAATACACCGGAATATAGATACTTAGCATAGAATAGATACATACATACATATAATCACACCTTTATCTCTAATGGGTAGGCAGAGCGTAAACGACCTAAACAAAGGTCGTTCCGTTCCGCCACGTATGACAAGTTTTGAGGGTTATTCCAGATAGATCTGTATATTGCTATAGTGACAGGTTGTCAGCCCATCGTCTACATTACAATACCGAAACCCTCAAATCCCTATACATAGATAGGTATTAATTATGTAAGATACGGCTTTTACGGTTAATAACAATTGTCTAGGTGACTTTTAGTAAAGTGTCACATAAAAGCATCGCGTTGATGTCTTTTGTATGGAACTTTATTTTCCTAATAATTACGGATCGGGATGTTTGACTGAATGTGATCATAAATTATACATACAAATATTTTTCTGTTATTTTATTTCTCTATTACTTTTAAATAAATCCGTTTTAATGTTGCTGATCACAATGCGAACCGTCGTCTTTTTTTATTGCTACCGCGACCTTTGAAGGACAAAGGGTCCTATGGGATTCCCATAGTTCCATTCCATGGGTTCCCAAGGCGCACGCGCACATTGTCAGTTTTCACGACACTGCAGTTTCTTTGTCCGCAGCGTCTGGAGTTTTGGGCTCGGGTTTTCCCAAAGCTCCCATTTCTATATGCATCTTGCAGTTGGGTGTTGTTGCTTGAAGCCGAACCAAACTGGGCCACTTGCTAGAACCAAGGAAAACACTCGTTGGCAACGCAGCGTACGTGACTCGTAGCGGAGATGGACCGAAGGAGATGCGAGATATGAAGTGTCACTAGAGAGAGCAGGACGACGCGTCACAGTGGGATGAAGGGCCGGTATGGGGCGATATCTGATCGGGAACCTTGTACCTGCGGGTTCACCTCACTTTTTATGTTTTACCATCTAAGGGTTGATAAAAAAAAACCTTTGTAAGAATCAAGGGATTTGATTTGACCGATGTTGCCACAAGGAATACTTAGTTGCTCAAAGACATAATATCAAATCTGAAGCAATATTTAAGAACCGTATCTAACTTAATCGATTGCACAATATGCACGGTTTAGTATTGAAAAACTAAATCACAACAACAATGGGTGAGGGTAATAAACGTAGACAAAACCCTTTTTTGTAGCCATTTTTTTTTCTTGTTTTACGAGGGGCATAATGAGTATTGTACAAGCTTTCTTTTGTTTGGGTTCTGCAGTCACGGCCCGAAATAACTCTACGTTTAAGATAATAATATCTTCCTTCTGTATACGGGGTGTTAGGGGCAGCGTCCCGCAAACTTATAGGGGTTGCTCAGTGAACGAAACTGAATAACTACCACCAGGAAGAAAAGAAAAGAAAAAAAAATATGCTTTTTCATACAAAATTACCACCTCGATCAGGACAATTTGTATGGAAAATGCAAATTTTTTTTTTCATTTCCTGAAAAAAAAACCTGGTGATAGTTGTTCAGTATCGTTGACTGAGCAACCCCTATCAGTTTGCGGGACGCTGTCCCCTTACACCCGGTATTATTTGGCCGTCGTGGAGATTTGCACGTACGCGCTCGTGATAATGTGAAATAGACCTTAATACCATACGAATTAATACTAAAATTGAAAACTGCAAAATTATGCCTTATTCGCTTAGGATATCTTTACTTTATCTCTGGGTTAATTTGCAAAATAGGGTATCTATTTGTAGAAAAGGAACGTTTTGATTATATTTCTTTTCTTGTTGACAGAGTAGGCAGGCTTTGCAAGTAACAAATCATAATTATCGTCGGTAATTTAGTCTATCATTAACTGACCAATTTCTACGTTAGGTCTGCTCCTTACCTCTTTATCTGCAACTCGTTTGTAGGTATTCAGTGTTCTTTATGATATGACTTGTATCGTTGTCCTTATTATTATCCTTTAACACTATAGTGGGTGTGTCCAGCTATTTGTCTTTAATGTTTATGCTCGTTTCTATTATTTACATTTTTATTGTCCTACACGTTTGTTCTGTGACATTGTCAACATTGGCAGCACCTTAATGGTATCTATAAATAATAATTTCGGTTTTAAAACGTATGCTTCAATGCACGTACACGTAGGCTTAACAAACATGACAATGATAATTTTAATTTATCTTGTTTATGTAATGATGTAATCTAAATCACCCACACAAGAAAGATAACGAACAAACAAACGGGATTTAACCAGATTGCGTTGCGTCGAGGCGGATCTTTTAGGAGCATAGCAACTATTATCTGATTCTGATTGTCTTTTAATAGTATTGTTTCTCTCACCTTTAGCATTTCGGGTTGTAATAGTCCTCCCAACCGATTTTCGGTGACGGCGGCCAATCTCCCAGAGATCAGCCAACTGCGCGGGACTAGTTTTTAGTGCCCCAAGTGTTTGCGCAACACACAAGTGCACTCTCTATTCCTTCAATCTCTTATTCTGATGGGACAGATTGACTGACACGACCAGAGAGAAATCAGGCGCAGGACCGACTATTTACATGCCCATCCGACAGCATGGATCATCTTACTTTTCGGGACAAATCAGGTGATCAGCCTGCAATGTCCTAACCAAACTAGAAACAACAACACAAAGTCATTGTCCCCCACCGGGAATCGAACCCGGGACCTCCGGGTCGTGAGCCCATGGCTCAGACCACTAGACCACGGAGGCAGTTCTGTATGTGTGTATTTCGGGTTGTATTATAATTTTAAATATCATTAATAGCTGTGTATTCTGCTTCCTTGAGATCACTTGGGTCAACAAGTTGTTGTTATGGATGACGTCATCACGCATGTGGCATGATGGCGGCTTATCAGCTGTTATCAGGCAATCGCCCGCTGTGCAAACCGTTACGCGATTTTAGATGATCCATCTTATTCACGTTTGTTTTTCACCTGACAAGAACGACAGGCTTCGTTTAGTCATAAAGATCGTATGACCTTCCATGAGTAATCCCAAAACACTCTTTCTCTGCTCAAATAAATTCTCTTTTCTTTGAAGAAGATTCTAAGAATCCCTTTTGAAGTCTAAACTGAAACTAAAGAAATGAACGAATGCGGCGCTATTTTAGTAAAATGCCGGTGTGACTGATGGAGGAAACATAACAAATAAACAGCTGAGCAAAACACCATACACTACTTCCTTCCGCTGCATCCTGTACACAGTCAATCAATACAAGCTATAATACTAGAAGGTATCCATAACCAAAGTAAATAAGGTATAGTTTCGCTTTGAAGAATAGGGAATTTCATGTGGCTGCTTGTAGACTCCACAAGGCAAAAGTAAGTACAAAGAACTGTAAAAAGTTAGAAAAACGGTAAAAATATCTTCAGTTGTTAGGAACATGTACTTAGTCAGGCCTACTAGGATACCTATAAATTGTTAGTTTCCTTACATTGTGCGTGATCCAATACTTACAAACATGTAGAGCCAATTTCTATCTTGTTACCTGCTCATCCAATACCAGTGTATTTAATAATAACATTTTTATCAATTCAAATGATATGACAGACACGTCGCGATCTGAAAGCACTGCATTGTAAGTCAATCAGTCGATGTCCATGTTTGGCCTTCTAATCAGAATACAAGTATGGACCGACTAGTTGAATAAGACTTCTGTTCCAAAGGAGTTGATATGTGTTGAGAGTTGTATGTAAAGTGGTGTTGGCGAACAAAGCCGGTGTTTGTGTGGCAGGCCAACACAGGCCTCGCTTGAAGCCGGCCGGGAACTGGTTTGCTACTGTGCTGCGCCGGCACATGCACGACTCTTCCAACTGGGTTTGAGTTGAGTTTGCTCACAGATAAACTGAGTAAATCTTTCTTAGTTTACTCTTAAGATGAATAATTCTACATTCTTTAGAAATATCTTGTATCTTGGAAATTGTCAGATAGGTACACTAACAAGTGAGATCTTATTTATGGGCAACTAACTAGGCTAAAAATATTTTCCGGAACTCTTAAAGCCACAAAAGTTGGTACCACGTCAGCTCGCACAGGATCTATGACAACCCAATCGTATTTATTTCCCTTATCTCCGCCTCTGTTTCATACAGCTTTGACCAATAAATAAAAAACCGGTCAAGTACGAGTCGGACTCGCGCACGAAGGGTTCCGTACTATCATTTATAAAAATGGCAAATAAAATCATATCTGTTGTCCGACTCGTACTTGGCCAGTTTTTAGTATTATTTTGTTGTTATAGAGACAACAGAAATACATCATGTGTGAAAATGTCAACTATCTAACTATCACGGTTCATGAGAAACAGCCTCCGCAATATTATCTACGAAAACGAGCAAAAAAATCACATTTTTTGTATGGGAAATAAATAAATATAAATAAATCCTTAAATATTTTATATATTTTGTTTTTAGTATTTGTTGTAATAGCGGCAACAGAAATACACCATCTGTGAAAATTTCAACTCTCTAGCTATCACGGTTCATGAGATACAGCCTGGTGACAGACAGACGGACGGACGGACAGCGAAGTCTCAGTAATAGGGTCCTGTTTTGACCCTTTGGGTACGGAACCCTAATAAAGAAACACCTTGCCACCATCTTATGCCCTGCAAGATGTGTTAGACGTTAGACCCGCATAGCGCATGCGCGCGTCGTCAGCTGCGATCAGCGGTTTGTTGTTACATCCCGCAGCTGAAGAATTCACCAATATGACTATGAATTCTACAGCAATATTGCCAAAAGGTGCGCTTCTACACGTCACGATCAACGTAATTATAAATACCGCTCACAATGCAGAAAGAGTCAAATATCCGCCCGCTTGTTGAACAACAACAATGACAGAGTAGGTATGCTCGAGCATGTTACAAAGCATTGTTGTAATACTCTTTCGAGAGTTTGTGGAACTGAACAATTTATTTTCGGAATAGGAAAAAATGGGTATGTAACCGTGGCTTCTGATCAGCTGATGTGCGGAAAGAGAGCGTTTCTTGTCAATTACAGTAACAGTGGTAACAGTGCCTTGGTGCCTACTAGATTGGACCTACCAGTTCAGTACCTAGGTCCAACCAATCTAGATATTTAAAACCTTACTCTTTGGATTGGAGGCTATGCTTAACACCTAAAAAGTCATAACTCTGTTTGCTGATAAGAAAGAAACTAGGAAAGGTACTGTATAATAAACGTAAACTTTTCCTAATCAAACATTATAGGTATTATGGTAGTCTAGTACTGACCTAAAAAAAGTTCCACTATAAAATCTCACAAACAGGAAATCAAGTGTGATATCGCTAGTAGGTACATATAATCCAGTCAACCCAGGAAAGAACTCGCGATAACTTCGCTAATAAAATAAAATAAAGTGAAAAACAATAACAAAGTTTATACTGCTCGAGGTCGCGGCTTATCAACATAGGTAGGTACTGAGTTGGAAACGAAAAACCACTCAAATGGAATACGAATATGGTGGAAAATAGTGTGAACGAGGGTAATGAACAATTCGATACATCGATAGTGCTGAAAGTTGCGTAAGGTGTATATTTAACTCGGGCGTGCGAGGGGACTGTGCGGGGCGGGGGGCGCGGGTGTGAGGGGGCGGGTGGGGGGGGGCGACGGCGACGGCCCGTCTGCTGGCACCCGCCGCGTATCGTATACGTGTCTCGTCCCTTCACGACCACACAGCCCTTGCACAGGTGGATAGGACGAGAGATACCTAGGTCTCTAGGTCTTTTACAATATTTCAGCATCTACTTTCCAAGAGAAAAAATCAAGAATAACCTTGCACGTGACTTTACTGAATTTAATGATTGTTACCTAATCCTGAGAATTTCTACAGCAATATTCGATCGATAAAGGAACCTTAACATTGAAAATCAATTTGTGAGGCATGTTAAGTTCACGGTCGCTGGAATGCCATTATGTTAAATTATTTCTGTCGAATGACTATGATAAGCTTAACGGATTTCGCCAAACAATAGAGACCGTATCATCCTACAGATACGGCTCTAAAAGGTTTACAAGTTAAGTCGTTGTGGTTTCGAAACGTTCAGGCAATGGAAAGCAAAGATAAATATTCCTAGTAACAAAAAATCTAGTAATCAGATTAAGACATAAGAAGTAAAACAAGTGGGAAATTCGACGTGAAGACCTACATCTACATGCCAGCCAGCTCTTATCCCACAACACGCCACTCGACACCTATATAAACCGCAGCCAACTTTGACATCATAAGCCAAAGATAATACTCGCACTCAAGGGTAGCCTTGAGTCCATACGTCGTCGTCCATACTGCCGAGCCGAACTAGTTATACAATGTATCAGCAGCGGCTATTGATACATGGTCACTGATTTCAGGGTCAGCTCACGAAGTGCACGATCGGCGCTCGTTTCCGGCCTCGGCAACAGCTGGCAAGACTTGACAACTTTATCAACCACTTCAGCACTGACGCACGATTTCCAAGCAAAAAATATCGATGACTTCAGCAACTGCAATAACAACGATACAGAAAAACAACAACGCGGCCTGTAATAAACAAAATCGATTGCAAGTTTGCAGTTGGCAATTAACATACAAATTACTAGATTGCAGCAAAAAAATAAACTGTACCATGAGTGTGCGAGTGACGTGAGGTGGCGTGATCTGGCCGCTCTGCTCCAATGCACCACTTCACCGCCGCCACCACGGCAGCGCCACGCGGACACACCTCCAGCGACCGACCCGCCAGCTCCACGTACAACGCCAGCCTAGCACAGCACTGGCATTACGGTTTCCAACCCGACCGTCAATGCATGCTGATCGTAGCAATTTCCTCCTAATGCAACTAGAAGTGCAATTAGACAACCGATTACTCTTTATCATTAAAATCAATGAAACGCAAACAGGTAATAACGTTTTACGGGTATACATTACTGTATTACTGAGGTAAGCAGTTAAAGATAGATTTGTGAAGGTGGAAATGGATGTAAGGGTTGAAATAATATTGAACAAAATCATATCAGAGATAGCAACATGGTAGGTAGGTGATACTAGATCGTGCGACGCGGCACGTAGACAGACGTTCTAGATATAAGATCGATGTTTATAAAAAAATAAGGAAAACTGGAGTGAGTGCGTGGCGTGATCAGGAGTCATTATGCGTGCCACAGTTGACGGATCAAGTGCTAATGTCCATCATTTGCGGAGTTTTATCGGCCACATTATCGCTCCTTTCTAGAAACCATTCCTTTCTAGCACGCCGCCATTGAAGGCCCGAGGCTATCTTGATTCCAGAAGAAAATGAAGCGTAGCACGATAAGGATTTGAGATAGCTCATCTCATGAACATGATTGTTTCTGAGAAAGGCCGGTGGGAAGCTGAACATTATATCATTATTTATGCTGCTAATGAATCAGCAAGAAAAATATACTTTACTTACACGTGTAGGTACTTTATTGTAGTCAATAGCACTAGTTTACAGTTTTCTTATTCATCTATTCATTTATTTATTTGTTGCCTATCTACTAACGAAAGATGCTCCCTCAATCATCATCATCCAACCTAATCAACCTAATCACATTAACCAAAAATAATTATAACAAAATAAACAACAATCCTTCCTTATGATTATAAAGTTCAAAATAACAATTTCAGCCTCTTACCAAATTACATACTTCTTGACTATAATTTTACCAAACTCTATTTGTCACTTTCATCGCCCAAAATCAAAGGATTTTCGTCAATTCCCGAAATTACTACATATTGCTGGTTCGAACTATACTTCTTCATCTCTTGTTCAAATAAGATATTATTGATGGCTTGCTTTATCATAGACTGCGTTCTATCATCATGCTTACGAAGTGAATCTGCGATGTATTCTCCGAAACTATCGCACTCGTCTTTCTGTCTCGTGAGGTCGGATCTTCGCAGAAGTTTCAGCGCTTCAGACAGTCTGCCCTCGCGGGTGATGGGGGCTGGTGCCAGGTGCGTGTCCTTGAGCACTCGGCGTCTCACCGGGCGCGTCAGTCTCTGCTTGGCTCTCTCTCGCTCCCGGCCTCGCTTAAGCCTCGCCTTCGCGTGGATGATGGGCACGGTGACCATCGTCGGCTGCTCCGGCTCCTGCTTGATCATCACCTCGTTCTCCGTCGCCGGCTCCGAGTACTCCGCCTCCAAGAACTCCGCCTCACCCGTGTAGTCCTGGTCATCATCATCAGACACAGACGGTGGAGGCACTTCCTTCACTGGTGGTCTTTTTTTTACTGGGTCGAAGGTAGTCTGGTGACAAGCAAATAATCTATATCATTATAAATCTTAATATTCTATTTTATAAAGGCGACATACTTGTACAGTTCTAGAAATTCTCACAACGAGCTTCAAATAACGCCAGTCAATTACCGCAGCTGTTTGTGCTTCGGCAAACAAAGCTGGCAGCAGTACAATGTGTCATGCATGGTTCAGTGGAAGTGGAACACACATAACATACAATGTCTTAAGTCACGCATATATGCCTTGCGGAATAGGCAGAGCATCGACAGCCTATTATTTTTTGCCACATCTGACAAGTTTGAGATTTTTTCGGTGGTAGAGACTGATTGTCAGTTCGTCACCCAAATGATAAGCAAACCAGCATAAAAACCTCTTCAAAAACCTGAATACTATGACCTGTGACTATGACTATATATAGAAGCTTCTAGTATTTTTTATTGCTCATCATTGCCGCATCAGGTAGGTACTCTACTGCTATGGCAGCGAGAGGATCTGTAGCTTCAGCTGTCAGCTCCCGACCACAAAACATGATAGCATTCATTATACCACTTGTTATTTCATTTTATTAGTATTAATATCGCTTCCTGTTTGCAACATTACCTTAAATACCTAATTAATTGTCTTTCCAGTGAATTAAACATGGTACCGTGCATTGTCATTCTATTTAACTTAAAAATATATGTGTTATTTTATTATTCATGTAAGTACCTACTATTAGGTGATGTTTAACGAACCGATGACAATATTATGAGTACCTACAATTTAAGTAGATATTTATGGTATTGAAAGATATTAATAAAGTAAAGTTAATTAGAGGCGACATGTTTCCTTCCTATCATTTTGATTAAAAATAAATACTCGATGCTGACAAAATAACACTAATGACTTTTTTATGAAGGCACTGCGCATTTTTTTTTTAATGAAATAATCGATTATACGAAACAAAATATTAAAAGAACAACTGTCAAACACCTTGACAACGATGAAACGCAATACCGGGTGTAGTGTAAGGGACAGCGTACCGAAAACTGAAAGGTGTTGTTCAGTTTACAAAACTGAACAAACTTTCACCAGAAAATAATCTCAGGAAATTATATTTTATTTTACTTTCCCATACAAAATGACCACCTCGATCAGACAATTTGTATGGTAAAGCCATTTTTTTTTTCATTTCCTCAAAGATTTTCCTGGTGAAAGTTGTTCAGTTTCGTTGACTGAGCAACCCCTGTCAGTATTTCTTCGGTACGCTGTCCCTGACACCCGGTAAATGTGTATCGCAAATAGTGACAGGTTGCCACCCTGCATTGTAACCCTTGAATCCCTTTTGCTGACTTCTACAGCATACCTGGGAGGAAAGGCTGCTGGAACATTCTATATTTTTCTATAGCTCCCAATCCCGGATGGAATATTTAGCTATTTCCTGACAAACTTACTCTCCTATACCTACTTATTTAGAGTTAAAATCTACGTTATAAGTTATAATACTGCTGAGGGCCTAAATTGAATGGATGTTATAGGTACCTACCTGTATGTATTCGTTGTGCACGTTGTCGGCGTCTATGTGCGTGGGAAGGAAGCTCATGTGCGGGTAGAGGAACCAGGAGGACTTGCCGCCGGCGCGGATCTTGGCTTTCTCCCTACGGTGCGACGCGAACAACGAGTTGAGCTTCTTGCGCAGGTCGGCGATGTCGCACTCGAACATGGCGGCCAGTTCACGCCAGGTTTCATACTTGAGCGTCTGTACGCGGTACATCTCGTGCGCCGCGTCCCATAGCTCAGGACGCTTCTCGTACTCCTGCATCAGACGAATCACCAGGTCGTTCGTCCACTCCAAGTCCCCCATTTTTGGTAAAATTCGCGCGAACGTTCTCGTTCGGTGAGTGTTCGTTCGCGGGCGGGCGCGAGCCGACTGTTGTGGGAGGGGGTCAGGGGGCGGTCGATCGCGCGGCGTTCGCTCGGGCCGGTTCGGTCGCGCTCGGCTTCGTTCGCGCTCGCTCGCCGCGCGCCGACGCAATACCCGCCCGCTCGCAGTGACAGACACACGAATCACGCACGCACGATGCACACCAGAAATAATAAACTCTAGGCACCTAGGCACACGTTCTTCTTCAGTTTCCATAGTCACGTCTTTATGACTAACACGGTAGGCAGAGCATCAATAGCAAAGGACTACTATCTACTTTTTTCCACTTGCTTCAAGGTTACAAGTTGTTCGGTAGATTCCAGTTTGATAAGATACCCATTGACTTTGATATTTTACTTTGAAATCAAATTTTACTTGAAACGTGGTTCAAATTCAAACACGCCTTAATATATTCTGGAAAGTTACGTAATCTTTGCATTGTAAAGTCTCTTTGTCCATTACAATTTAAACCGATTTATTTATTACAGAAATCCAATTCCAAACCCCGATACTTTCAGAATGGATGCCTAACAGAATCACTTTACCCAAAACAATTAGTGGTTTCGGGACAAAGAGAGTTCTCATTCCTATAAATAACCACAAATATAAAAGACCTACCAAAGCCCTCTATATCATATTGGCAATAGGCCAGCTTACATTGGGCGTGTCGATACGAAGAGACCAGTCCACGGAGAACTCTGATACCGCATGAAACGCATGTAATCGTAGGTTTGCCTTAATTGGATAGGTCGTCCTTTTAGCCAAGTCTGTGTTTTAGCCCTACTTTCGATCAATATTATCTTGACCTCTTATGTCCTCTTCTTTTCTTCGCCAACGATGAGTGTTTCCCAACACGTGAGGGTCAAGTTGAATGGTCGTACTCGTACCTGCCATTCAGTAGGCGAGAGTCTTTGTCAATGAACTGAGGGGCGCGTCATCGAGGGGAGGGGGTGCACGTTCAGATTAAATTAACGAAATTCCATTTTACGTAAGTATGTACTTTTGCTTTATGGTTATGAGAGCTTGATGTTCGATGCGTAAGTATTAAAAGTTCAAATGTGTTTGAGGCAGGGCCGGCGTCAGACGCCAGCTGATTAGACGAGGGAGCGTCGGAACAAAGGCGATGCGGGAATGTGCCAGTAAAAAACTTACGACTCATTGAATTCTAAATTGCTTGTCGATTCTTTTATTGATTTATTTTACACATGTCAGCTGCAAGACAAATATACTGAATTTTTGCTTTCGAATTTCGCACTGTTTTCTGCTTTCAACAAATTGCGGCGAACAAAGAAACCGGCTACTGTGTATATTGCAGGCAGGTTGTGGCGCTGCGGCTGACATCCTCGTGTATTTACTTACATTAAGCACGGGACATAAAATGGGTAAGTAAACTGCTTGTTTCCTTTCAACTTGACTGGAGCCACGAGACGGGTGAGAGAGGAAGAGAGGGACGAGCTCAACCAGGATTTCCGCACCATTCTCCAAAACTGTCATAACTTAAAAACAATATGGCTGCGGCGCAAAAGGAGGGCTCAGATTATGTCGACTACGCACTTTTGGAACTAGAGACGGGACTTTCTCCAGTACTTCGGAATATTTCATCGATAAACCAAATCCAGGTCGACGGGACGGGACCTGACCTGATACCTGACTGACCACCTGACTGTGCTCTTTGCCTGGTAAATAAGAAAAAAACTTTCCTTTGTAGAAACAGTAATTTTAACTTCTACTAACTTCCATTCCATCCAGCTAACTCATAAAGATTTGTGTGAAAGGCACTTTGGCCTTTCTGATGAATGTGAGAGAAAACGAAACGCATCGGTTCGTCGTTTGTTGACCACTGTTTCGACTTCATTTCGACTCATCAGATGCGGAAGTATCCGCATGACAGTTGGTGTTTCGCTCTTGTGAAATTAGCTTGTTTAGGGATCGAAACGGAATTAATCCAACTCTTTAGGAGCAGCCGTTAAGCATGATCTCCGTAGAGTGGTCCTCCCAGGGATACCCCTGTCGAAATAGGTAATACAATGTCTAGTGTGAAAAGCACTTTGGCCTTTGTGATGATGTGAGAGAAAAAAATATCTTCATAAATTTTTGACAACCTTTTCCTTAGAAATAACAATTTCCCTTTCTCAACGTACCTACCTATCGACACTATCGACACAGAAACGTAACGCTCCCCGTCCTTAGCTAGCCTCCACCATCAAGTGCGGGTGTAGATGTGGACATATCGACGCCGAGTTATCGCACAGATTATTCCCCGGCTCAGCCCCGGGACCGGCTCCGGCAGCTATCAGCACTCAGCACCCGGCGGCAGGCAGTAGGCAGCAGCCAACACCCGGCGACAAAGAGCCGCATTTGTGACGCGAAATTTACGAGCCACTTTTACGAGTGCAAAATAGGTGGGTGCCGTTTTACGACCACCCTGTATAATAAGGGATAAGGCAGGATATGTGAGGGGAGCAGATAATGCTCGCTTTGTTTAGTTTGCAAGTTCTGCTAGAGACGCCGCCGTATTGAAACTTGGCGATGCATTCTGTTTGATTTTATGCTATTATTGTACACCAGATTTCCGGACCTCTGTTTCACTCGCGGCTTGACGAGCTTCTTCGTGGGAGTTAAGATAATCCCTCGGGGCAAAATCAGCCTTTGTTACTTCTAAATAATGCAGCATTTTTATAATGATTATTTTTGATGATGTAGGTGCTCATTCTGCAACTACAAATTAAAATACTAGATGCTTCGTTGATTGACTGTTGCATGTGGGCGTGAAGTCATTATTGTATGAGCAAAAACTCAAAGTAGGTAGGTACTATTGCAATTTGCAATGATGATTTTGAAAATTACTCAGATGAGAATATTGTAGTGATTATTATTTCATCAACTACAAAATACCTACTTAATTTATTTGTTGATTTTATTTTTCTAAAAGCCTCGTATATCCGTTTGGTTTCCAGTCAGGCTTAGCAGATACTTGAATGATGAATTGAAACATCTGTTCGGAGTCTACAAGTTCTTTGCTGTTGCTTCTGTGTACTGTACCTATACCACCTTGATACTGATACAGGTATTCTGAAGGTGAGCTACGAGAGTGATAATTTTAATTCAGTCTGTTCAGGACACATTCTCCGGAATTCGCATATACTAGAAAAAAACAGTATCCTTGCGAGTGTATCAGGGGCGCGGGGTGCAGGGCGGAGTGCGATATCAGCAACTATTGGAGGGCTTGCGAATATTGCGCCTCTCGACTCCCGAGTAATGAAACCAACAGGACTGTGACGTCACTCATACGAACTGCCATGACTCCGTAATGAGCCAATCACTATACCGACGACTGAATCAGAACAGTCTGATCTTATCAACTCCGACGCCAGGGGGAAAAGGGCGACACGGAGATGAGATGTGGATGTTTTTCTGACGATTCATATACTTCTGATTCTTGTCAGTGAAACAGATTTCATTAAAATGGATCCCCAAATCCCCATGTTTTACATATAAGCGCCCGCCGCGCTCATAAGTAATCTGTGGTATACTCGTAAATAAGCAAAACAACTTGAGTGGTACCTATGTCAATTACATGATTGTACGACACTTTATTACACGTAATGTGAAATAGATCATTTTCTCGGATAAATAAAGTATTCAAAGTAGATGACATTGCATACGTAATCATAGCTGGTATCGATCTCCCCCTTCCCTTCCCCCCTTTCCGTGTGTAGTTTGAATAAATCGTCACCTGCGAGCCCTCAGCCCGCTGGCTGTGTACACATAACCCTTCCTTCACGAGGGTCGCAGTCGGGTAGTGCCCGTCAGATCCTGTTCCTGCTAAACATCCGCCCACTCGTCTTCGCTCCAAAGTTAATTTAAAAAAGCTAATTAATAGGTGATTATAACTCTCGACCCCTTTTCGTAGTCTTTGTCTTGTAACCCTTTTTAAAGATTTATTAAAATATTTATTTAATTTCGGTAGGTAAAGGTAATAAATATTTTTAGAAAGTTTTTATCGTCAGCTTTCTTGTAGAAAACAATAGCTAGCAAAATTTAATATTCGTCTCACCGAACTGGAATAAGACGAATTATTAATGAAACATTGAATTGAATTCCCCAAACATAGCAACTGACTGGCAAAAAAGAGGTATCCCTAACCAGCGTTATACCATGGCTCTTGGTTGATTTGACAGCTGATGAAGGTACAGGAACGAAACGCCATGACTTATGATGGGGATGAGGGATGAATGATTGATTATTGAACATAGGAGCTGCGATAGACGAAGGTGTTATATTGGATTGGACGGCTGCGGATTGCAGGGTGCTAGCTACTAAGAAGGACGAGGACTTGCAGTTTCTGAACATAACGAGTTGGTTTCGTAACAAATGGTTTTGGATTTTATTTCCTTCGCCGTTAACGATCGAAACTCCTTAATTGAACTTGCTGCGTTTACGTAAACCAGTTATGGTTTGATGAATTTGCAGTTAAATGCATATTTATTATTCTTGAGTTTCTTTCGTAACGAAATGCTATAAAAATACGAGAAAAGACATAAATATCCCTCTTATAAATAAACTTTTTCAGATCCATGCTATCATTGGAAACAATGACATGTTCTAGCTGAGCCAACATAAAAACCATTCCCAACTAGCAAAATTTTCGATATACAGCTATTATTAGCTGTATATCAGCTGTAGAAACAGTCGCATATCTATTGTAAACAAGCTTATATCATGCGAATTTGGCCCCACTTTAATCGCTATTAGGAGATATATTAGATATATTTAAGCACCGCTTAGGACTACCGAGAAACAAATCATTTGTATATCTGTGTCCTTCTGAGCTAGTTGGTGTTAAATCAGTGACAAAAATTCAATTGTGTCACTATTAGGAAACAGAAGGGTTGCAGCTAACGCTGATTTACAATAATTTGATTACAAATTGTTGATTGGGATTCTATAATAACACTTTTTTTGTTTTTGTGCGGACTTGTGCGTGAATTTGGAACTCTGACAGGATTTTATTAAATTAAAACCAATAATATTGGTAAGTATCTTTATAATTTATTTCAAAATGATGTTATTCCTCCATCTTGAAATCCATCGGTAAAAATTGACCGTATATTTTAAGTTTTAGGTGAAATTCATATGCGCTTGCAATTTTACTGATAAATGGGTACCATATTATTACTGTATTTTTAATGCCCCCTTCGAATTAATAATATTTAATAAAATTTAAATATTTTTATTAATTAGGTATTTGCAAAGACATCTATATACAACTAATTAGAGTTAAGGGAGCTGCTAACCAGAAGATATACAACATCTCGCCGCCATTACGGTGTTTAGGGTTCCTCAGGTTCAAATTAAATAAACCTTTGATATAGTCCAGTAAATTCAATGTTTGTATGGAACAAGACATATTAAGGGTATCCCCGGTGCATGCCAGCGCCCTGATCAGTTAAAAAATCATTACTCACTGAAAACGCAATTAATCGAATCAGCCATAAAATAATGTTTTGCTACAATTTGATGTCAAGAAATCCATTATGTAGCAGAAAGGTGACATATACGCCCATTTTTGAATAAATATGCATCTTTTTAGCGTTATATTAGAGATAAGAGAGTTAATATATTGCCAGTGATAAATGAGAAATATATTATGCTGCATTGCATCTATTGAGTGGTAATAAAGGTTCTGTTATCATTAATATAACGCAAGCGATAGTGGATATACATATAGAGCATATCTGTGATAAAACAGCTACTGTGACATCTATTATATCACTAGTTAGCTGCAAAGGTTCTAATATAACGCTGGCTATATATCAATGATAGCAGAGCCACATAAGTTCATATTTGCGTTATAGTAGTATCATGAAAATACTAATATACAACATAACTGCTCTAATTGAGGTTTTGAGTATACTATTTTACAGCAGTGTTATATGTAATGTAAAAGGCAGCTATGTAAACGTTTATATCGTAGGTTATAATCCCAATTAGGCTGTATATTGTTATACAGCTATCTCGTGTCTCATATCACATATATATCACTAGCAGCCATAAGCGTTACTTATTTACAACTTTAATATCTCTATTTAGCGATAAGATCTTGCGATTTTGCACAATTTTGCTAGTTGGGATTGCCATTTATAGAAAGTGTAACTAACCCGTGCGATTGTTCGGAGCGTGCGCATGCGTCGGGTAAAAAGCAGTGCGGTACAACAATGGCTGCCGCCGCCGCGGTGCGATTGGCACACAATGGGCCTGGCAACACTAGTGCCACGGCACACGACGACGGTGATCACCACTATCGCGGCTCTGCTGCTGCCGGATAGCAACAATTGATGTTGCTATGCAGAAGCAGAAAGTTCACCGTTGTCCCTGAAATTCACCAACATCCAACATCTCACAAATCCAAGAGCGGACCCTTACACTAGGCCGAAAACACGCTACTTAGACTGAAGAAAAAGATTACATATAGCTACAGAATCTGCTAAATTTTAATACAAAGCAGTAAAATAAGTTGCCTTCATTAATAAGTCCTAGAGGACTATATTAGAATACAGCTGTCCATTATTCTGGCAAATCCGCTACAGACCTAATCTCGCTTAATGTACCTCAAGCTAAACACAACACAATTTTCCACTGAGTTAACTCATGGCACTCAGGCAGAGATGGCAGAGGATCCTGACTCCAGTCATCAGCGTAATGTCCCATTCATTCGCCATTAGGATCATTATTATCATAAACGTATTTATACATCTTACTTTATACACTATACCTAGGTATAATACAAATACAATAGATTGACAAGATATGGTTATCCTGAAACTTTATATCTTGGCAATAGAGGTGGTTTTTGAATAGACAGTTAATAGTGTAGTAGGTACATAAAATGTGGTGTGGTGAAGCCAGACTGCCTGGCTTCACTCGGTAACATCTAATTATCTGAGCTAGCTGCTATAACATGCATTTGTGCCGTGTTTTGTTGGCTGCCGGTCACAGTCGGTACTGGCATTAAAGCCGACAGTAGGTACTAATAGACTGTTAGAAACATTGTAATTTGACACCCTCTTTCGATGTATAACGATAACAACCGTAAAAATACAATAGGTTCTCAAATTTGTTTCTATGTCACTACTGAGTAGGAGCAGTATAACTAGTGAAATAACATCACGAACTATATTTTTCATATTAGTATACCTATACCTACGCATTACAAATAAAAAAAATATTATTTAAGTATAACACATAATTACTTAGTCAAAGTACCTAATGATAAAAAAAAACAATAAAAGTTTCAAAGTGGAATTCCGCCCGAAGTGCCCGAATTAAAACTTTTAATTGATATAACTTTTAGCTTCGTCGTTTACTTACTTCCAATCGAAATTCGATCGAACATTAATTAAAAATTAATGTCGTTATCCGCAATTAACCAGTATAACGAATCAACAAACAGAACAGTTATCGGAACACTATTATTAGACACTAGATTTCCGCCCCGCGGTTTTACACGCGGCTTACTGAGTTTTCCCGTGGGAATCAGGCATTTTTCCGGGGTAAAAAGTAGCATATGTGTTGATCCAGGGTGCCAGCTACCTCAATACCAAATTTTATTAAAATCGCTCCCTCTCCCTCCCGGCCCTCACTTCCAACTCCCTCCCGGCCCTCACTTGCCTCTCCCTCCCTTTATCGAAGTCAACTTAAATTTCTCGCAATAAATATATTTTCCCGTGTGAATGACATATTTTTCCGTGGTTAAAGTACCTTTACACACCTCTGCATTATTATATCAACATAATGTATCAAGGAACTTGCGTTTAAAGCAAGAAAATAATCCCAAGGGATTTAAAGTTGTATGGAAATCCTTAATAGCCCAAGGGTTATTATGTGATTTGAATTTGGAATGTCATGTGAACTACTAAGAAAATAATTTTCAGAAAAAAAAAAAATGGCTGTGTGTGTATTAAAACTGTTGCCACACTCGCCTTCTGCGCCTCCCGGCGAGTGTAAAAAGGCTGTATGACTAGTTATCTGTATGTGCTCTTTGCTTTGTATAAAAAAAAGAAACTAAAAAAAAGAAAACGCGGTTTGATTTTGCAAAAGTTTTTCTCTCATTGATTATTACTTCCATTTCGTAAATTGTCGAGTGAAATTAATATTTTGACTCCAGAAGACATTGTGACTAGTATTTTATCGTATTTTGTTATTTATGTTGAATATGTTAAATACGATCAATTCGTTTTTTGGAAAAATACGTAGGTAGTGGATTGTGAACGTGAAGTGTAGTTCAGTGAGTGTGAATTGACTTTCGGATCTGTTGCTTCTGGTATGTTTTCAATATTTATTTATGTATCAATATTACATGATTAGGTATATTTCTGAGCTTTATTATCTTACAGACGCCTGCCACCGTCTAAGTAATCTGTGCAGTAGGTGTGTAAAATATAGTATGCTCCTCGGGAATAAATGTGTCTTCGCCTTGGGCAGACTTGAATCCCTCGCTACATTCAGGATTCTTGTCATAATTCCCTCGCTTCGCTCAGGAATTAAAGATTTAATTCCCTCGCTGCGCTCGGGAATTAATCCTAGAATCCTTCATTCCGCTCAGGATTCAATATGCTGCCCGTGACGTTAGACACTGCTTTATTCCCTCGTTGCCTAATATACTATATTACTGTCTATGACTACGATATTGAGATGCGATAAACCGGTAAAGCGCGACCGCTTAAAAAAAAATCTTTTCCGTCAGGAATGAGTAATTTTTCCCGTGGTAAAAAGTAGCCCTATATTTTTCCCCTGCGTGACATCTATATTCTTGAAAAGTTTCACTAAAATATATCTGCTTTATCTCATTGGTTTTGACTAGGTAGGTGCAACGTCTCATTTTTGTATCGACTGAATATATTACAAAAAGAAAACCGCATCCACCAACATATTTCAGCAATTCAGCAGCATCGAAGCATCAATATTCATTTTTATTCTTTCACCCGTCCGTTGCCGTCAGGAGAGATTTTAAAAACCACGCAACAATGTATTGCATCCTGCTAAACGCTGCATTTTCCTTTTTTTAGTTTCTGCTGCAGAATAAGCGTCTAAGATGATTAGCGAGGCTTCTTCACCATCATCATTATGCATTGATGGTCATGCACATTCGTCTCTCCCGTTCACGTATACTAAACAAGGCCATAATGTTTTGTTTTGTTTCTCGATTATAACCGCCTCGTGTCGATTTGCTCTCAAAACGCTGCGAGCAACCGGTTTTATAAAATTAACTGTGCCTTTTGTGTCTTATTTTGATTAAAAGTTTTGTTTTTCTTATACAACTTGTTTTTAAGATTACACCAGCACGGCCGGTTTTTTTTAATAATAGGTGAGATATTTTTTCTCGCAGAGTATACTTACGATAACCAACGATTTTTATTTCATCACCTTCCTCATTATTATAAATGATCGTTCGTACCTTTTTGGAGGTAATATACCATGTGTTATCGCAAATAGATAAACGTAATTCATTGTACAAACATATTTTATTTTTATACCAATTCAATAAATATGTTTTGAACATTTTCAGGTTTTTCACGCCGGTTGTGTAAAGAAGGCACTTTGGATGGAACTGGCGATAACAACACCTGAGCCAACACCGGGTCACAAAACAGATGAGTCACCGACAGTTACTCGCCACGCCACTTGCCACCTCGCGGCCGACGAACAACTCGATGCCGAAAAGCCTCAGCTTCAGCTTGTTAGCTGTTGCTAGGCAACAGGCAATACTTCGAGGTCTTCTTCTTAGCGAGTGGATTTTCGAGTCGAACAACGACCCGATAAACCCTGGTGCCAGAGTTTTCAAACCGCCTAGTAGCACAACTTTAGGCCTCTGACATGGTTTCAGTATCGACCACTATCAAAGACAGCGACCGGGACCGACGGCTTAACGTGCCCTCCGAAGCACGGAATCTTTTTTCTTTTCGGACAATCAGGTGATTCAGCCTGCAATGTCCTAACCAAACTGGGGAAAACCTTACAAAGTGATAAATTGACACATATCAACTTTGTGTTCCCCCCCTGGGAATCGAACCCAGGACCTCCGGATCGTAAGCCCACAGCTTAGACCACTAGACCACAGAGGCACTTCGAGGTGAAGGGGGAGGTGCGCGGACGCTGCTGATAAACTTGGTCTCGCTGCAAAATATTTGCCGAAACATTAGCGAGGCTGTGCGATAACCGTGGAGGTGTTTGTTCAAGCTGCCGAGTAACATATTGTACACACACCGATATTTAAAATAAAATAACGATACTAAATAAATCAAATATGTATGGTAGCCAGCCATCTGCATAATTTATGATCAAATTATATTTTTTCGAATCAAAAATGATAACGGGTGATCATGATCAATCATGATTTCATTACCCTTCTCAGTTTGATGCGGTCGGTTAATGATCACTGCTGGAACCAGAACCAGTAGCACTTACTAATAACGGCTCTTCAGCAAGCGCAGCAGCGAACAAAATAGTAGGTACCCTAGTACCTAGGTAGGACATGTTTGCTCTCTCCTCGAGTTGCGCTTATTCTTTGCTTGATAATGCAATAAGTTTCCGCAGATGTATTCTCCCTGCGAAAGCAGTCATGCTTTAACCTTGCCAATTATTTCTGAAACCAGCTTTCTTTTCTGCCATCTTATTTTCGGAAATCAATACCTCGTGTGTATGCTCCGTCAATAATTTTTATTTTTTGCGATATAAATCTTGACGCAACATTTCATGGACTCTATACCAACCAAGGTCTACTTGCATTGCATTGCACTGCATTATTTGACGACATGTGTTGATACAAAGATTCTTCCGTTTTCAAAGGTAAAATAATGATCATGTATTTCAGTTTGCCTCGTGTAAAACTGAATAGTCTAGAAGCGTGTTAATCATGAAACGAGCGCGTGTAACTCGACCCACTTGTTGTTACTTAAATTATATCAGTGTCTGAGTATCTTGACAATCAGTATCACTATTATCGCATTGTCTAGCCGAAGCATTACAAACAAACAGTTCAGTGTTATTTATAGTTTATTGTTATCTATTAAAGTTTTATTAAATCGAATTAAAATGAGTTTAACTAGTATGATCTGAGTCATGCTCTGATTATATTTCATCATACGTTACGAAGATGTTCAAAGGTTTACTTTTTGCATGATCATCATCACTGCACTCGTCTTTGACTTGAAGAGTGTTAAAGAAAGTGTATTCTGCTGATTGCATCAGCTATTCTCAGGTCAACAGTAGGTTAAAAAAAAACGATGTAACACAAAATATAATTATGTACCTATGTATTTCCGTTGATATTTATTATGTGATTACTGTTTTGCGTTTAGAATACTTCATTTAGGATCTTGATGCTTAAACAACCTCTACCTAGAATGATCTACCTATATATTTAACTAATTGTAATAACTTCCAACCCAAACAATCTGCAAGTCACGAATGAAGTCATGTAATTTTTTGCGGCAGTAAAATATGACAATGCATGTCTTATAATTATAACAAGAGAAGTCACCTCGTTCGTCCCCTGCGCTGCTGCGCTGCGCCCGCGCCGACGCCGATGACGCTCTGGTTGCGGACGGAAGGTTTCCACACCGTGACATGACTCAAAACCGATTTGTGCAATTACAAATTTAATATTATTTTATTACTACGTGCACTATTAACGAACAAAGACTTCTCTTGTTATAATTATAAGACATGCATTGTCATATTTTACTGCCGCAAAAAATTACATGACTTCATTCGTGACTTGCAGATTGTTTGGGTTGGAAGTTATTACAATTAGTTAAATATATAGGTAGATCATTCTAGGTAGAGGTTGTTTAAGCATCAAGATCCTAAATGAAGTATTCTAAACGCAAAACAGTAATCACATAATAAATATCAACGGAAATACATAGGTACATAATTATATTTTGTGTTACATCGTTTTTTTTTTAACCTACTGTTGACCTGAGAATAGCTGATGCAATCAGCAGAATACACTTTCTTTAACACTCTTCAAGTCAAAGACGAGTGCAGTGATGATGATCATGCAAAAAGTAAACCTTTGAACATCTTCGTAACGTATGATGAAATATAATCAGAGCATGACTCAGATCATACTAGTTAAACTCATTTTAATTCGATTTAATAAAACTTTAATAGATAACAATAAACTATAAATAACACTGAACTGTTTGTTTGTAATGCTTCGGCTAGACAATGCGATAATAGTGATACTGATTGTCAAGATACTCAGACACTGATATAATTTAAGTAACAACAAGTGGGTCGAGTTACACGCGCTCGTTTCATGATTAACACGCTTCTAGACTATTCAGTTTTACACGAGGCAAACTGAAATACATGATCATTATTTTACCTTTGAAAACGGAAGAATCTTTGTATCAACACATGTCGTCAAATAATGCAGTGCAATGCAATGCAAGTAGACCTTGGTTGGTATAGAGTCCATGAAATGTTGCGTCAAGATTTATATCGCAAAAAATAAAAATTATTGACGGAGCATACACACGAGGTATTGATTTCCGAAAATAAGATGGCAGAAAAGAAAGCTGGTTTCAGAAATAATTGGCAAGGTTAAAGCATGACTGCTTTCGCAGGGAGAATACATCTGCGGAAACTTATTGCATTATCAAGCAAAGAATAAGCGCAACTCGAGGAGAGAGCAAACATGTCCTACCTAGGTACTAGGGTACCTACTATTTTGTTCGCTGCTGCGCTTGCTGAAGAGCCGTTATTAGTAAGTGCTACTGGTTCTGGTTCCAGCAGTGATCATTAACCGACCGCATCAAACTGAGAAGGGTAATGAAATCATGATTGATCATGATCACCCGTTATCATTTTTGATTCGAAAAAATATAATTTGATCATAAATTATGCAGATGGCTGGCTACCATACATATTTGATTTATTTAGTATCGTTATTTTATTTTAAATATCGGTGTGTGTACAATATGTTACTCGGCAGCTTGAACAAACACCTCCACGGTTATCGCACAGCCTCGCTAATGTTTCGGCAAATATTTTGCAGCGAGACCAAGTTTATCAGCAGCGTCCGCGCACCTCCCCCTTCACCTCGAAGTGCCTCTGTGGTCTAGTGGTCTAAGCTGTGGGCTTACGATCCGGAGGTCCTGGGTTCGATTCCCAGGGGGGGAACACAAAGTTGATATGTGTCAATTTATCACTTTGTAAGGTTTTCCCAGTTTGGTTAGGACATTGCAGGCTGAATCACCTGATTGTCCGAAAAGAAAAAGATTCCGTGCTTCGGAGGGCACGTTAAGCCGTCGGTCCCGGTCGCTGTCTTTGATAGTGGTCGATACTGAAACCATGTCAGAGGCCTAAAGTTGTGCTACTAGGCGGTTTGAAAACTCTGGCACCAGGGTTTATCGGGTCGTTGTTCGACTCGAAAATCCACTCGCTAAGAAGAAGACCTCGAAGTATTGCCTGTTGCCTAGCAACAGCTAACAAGCTGAAGCTGAGGCTTTTCGGCATCGAGTTGTTCGTCGGCCGCGAGGTGGCAAGTGGCGTGGCGAGTAACTGTCGGTGACTCATCTGTTTTGTGACCCGGTGTTGGCTCAGGTGTTGTTATCGCCAGTTCCATCCAAAGTGCCTTCTTTACACAACCGGCGTGAAAAACCTGAAAATGTTCAAAACATATTTATTGAATTGGTATAAAAATAAAATATGTTTGTACAATGAATTACGTTTATCTATTTGCGATAACACATGGTATATTACCTCCAAAAAGGTACGAACGATCATTTATAATAATGAGGAAGGTGATGAAATAAAAATCGTTGGTTATCGTAAGTATACTCTGCGAGAAAAAATATCTCACCTATTATTAAAAAAAACCGGCCGTGCTGGTGTAATCTTAAAAACAAGTTGTATAAGAAAAACAAAACTTTTAATCAAAATAAGACACAAAAGGCACAGTTAATTTTATAAAACCGGTTGCTCGCAGCGTTTTGAGAGCAAATCGACACGAGGCGGTTATAATCGAGAAACAAAACAAAACATTATGGCCTTGTTTAGTATACGTGAACGGGAGAGACGAATGTGCATGACCATCAATGCATAATGATGATGGTGAAGAAGCCTCGCTAATCATCTTAGACGCTTATTCTGCAGCAGAAACTAAAAAAAGGAAATGCAGCGTTTAGCAGGATGCAATACATTGTTGCGTGGTTTTTAAAATCTCTCCTGACGGCAACGGACGGGTGAAAGAATAAAAATGAATATTGATGCTTCGATGCTGCTGAATTGCTGAAATATGTTGGTGGATGCGGTTTTCTTTTTGTAATATATTCAGTCGATACAAAAATGAGACGTTGCACCTACCTAGTCAAAACCAATGAGATAAAGCAGATATATTTTAGTGAAACTTTTCAAGAATATAGATGTCACGCAGGGGAAAAATATAGGGCTACTTTTTACCACGGGAAAAATTACTCATTCCTGACGGAAAAGATTTTTTTTTAAGCGGTCGCGCTTTACCGGTTTATCGCATCTCAATATCGTAGTCATAGACAGTAATATAGTATATTAGGCAACGAGGGAATAAAGCAGTGTCTAACGTCACGGGCAGCATATTGAATCCTGAGCGGAATGAAGGATTCTAGGATTAATTCCCGAGCGCAGCGAGGGAATTAAATCTTTAATTCCTGAGCGAAGCGAGGGAATTATGACAAGAATCCTGAATGTAGCGAGGGATTCAAGTCTGCCCAAGGCGAAGACACATTTATTCCCGAGGAGCATACTATATTTTACACACCTACTGCACAGATTACTTAGACGGTGGCAGGCGTCTGTAAGATAATAAAGCTCAGAAATATACCTAATCATGTAATATTGATACATAAATAAATATTGAAAACATACCAGAAGCAACAGATCCGAAAGTCAATTCACACTCACTGAACTACACTTCACGTTCACAATCCACTACCTACGTATTTTTCCCAAAAAAACGAATTGATCGTATTTAACATATTCAACATAAATAACAAAATACGATAAAATACTAGTCACAATGTCTTCTGGAGTCAAAATATTAATTTCACTCGACAATTTACG
>JARACY010002521.1:0-41895 GCA_029255725.1 Scrobipalpa atriplicella
AGATATTAAAGTTGAAACTTCATCCTTTGTCGAAGCTTTTGCATAGTTACTCTACCTTCTTAACTTGATCTTCTTTATCCATGAATTGAATTATCCTTTCACAAGGCAAGGCGATCAATCAAGCCGTGTAACAGGGTTACGATCCAACTTCTCGTTATTTCTATAGATATTGAATTTTCTTTATATTTTATTAAGAAAGGTAATAAATTAAAAAGTTACCTAAAGAGACATTCGAAACATTTTTAAATGTAATGTATTTTTTTCTATATTTAAGTAAGTAGGTATCTACGTAAATGAAACTATATACATACATACATAAATCACGCCTTTATCCCTAATAGGGTAAGCGGAGCGTCAACGACCTAAACAAAGGTCACGTCTTTTTGAGGGTTGCTTAAGAGGCTACCCTGAGCCAAGTGGCGGCCTCATCAGTCAAAAAATCATAATCCACTGAAAACACAATCAATCGAAAATCCGGTACGGCGAATTGAAGTTAAAGCAAAGAAGATAATTTAGGAGTATATTGCTGTAGTGACAGGTTGTCAGCCCATCGCCTAAATTACAATATACTGAAACCCTCAAATCCCTTAGCTGATTTGTGATGAAGTTGGCACATTCTGCTTTTCTATCGCTTCCAGTCCAGCATGGAAGCAATGAATGAAATTTTTATCATAAAAATCGAATTTTCCATCGATTACAATATTACCAGCGACCAAAAGTGTTTGGTATCCGTGGGTTAGCTGGAAGAGTCCCTTAACTTTATTTCATTTTTGGCATAGACATTCAATAGCAAATAACTTCAAAATAGAGTAAATCAAGGGTGAATACGTTCATACAAAAATAATATTAATTGAGTCGTTGGCATTTGCCACATTTTTTAAGTGGATTAACTTACTTTTATGCTTTTATTTAAGCTTCTCTTCACAGCCAAAACCTCAGCAGCCGTTACCAGTAGCTCAACCTCTATGATTATGATCTGAGCTACCCAAGATAAATAGTAGGCTCTATACGGTTTCCAACGGTGCGGTATCTTACCCCTCTGATCTGGGCAAAAAATAAAGTAACCCTAGTAGGTGAGATGCGGGAAGAGATTTATTTCTGGGATTGAACGCGGATCTAGTGACAATATTAGCTTAGTCAATGTTTTCTTCTTAACTTTCGAGTAGATCTTTTAAACTTGTTATAATGTAACATACATACATAATATCACACATGTATCCCAAATGGGGTAGGCAGAGCGTCAACGACCTAAACAAAGGTCGTTCCGCCACGTCTGACAACTTTTGAGGGTTGTTTAAGATAGACTGTATATTGCTGTAGTGACAGGTAGTCAGCCAATATCGCTTCAAATACCTACATTCATTTAATTGTTATAATGTAATGTTCTTTATTTGGTGAGTTTTCTGACACAAAACTTGAGAATTGAATGTTTTTCTAAATCAGTAGGATTTTTACTGCGAAAATATTTTTTTTCTTTTTACTTATGTGCGTAGTTTTCCATTAACACCAAATATTTTTGTTAGTTTTTTCGTAAACTTTCAGCAATCTATTTGTAACAGCATGAATATTTTTGCTGCCACCAAATTATTTGAAAAGCAAAATGTTTGTATTTGTTTGCGTTCTAATAAAACGACTGTTTGTTGAACTATAATGTGTCCAGTCCACGAATGAATGCATCTGAAGGCATGGTAGGTTGGGTATATATATACGTATATTCTGATCTTTGACATTTTGTTTTTGCTGCGCTAGTACTTCTAAAATGAGCAACCTGTTTCTATGATTCAAGAAACATCTAAACCATAGAAATACAATCAGCAGCCTATTAAAGGACAATGGCCAAAAATGTATGGAACTTGGTCTAAGACGCTACACTGATAAGACTTGTAGGAAATGAAAGTAAATTCTTGGCATTTATGATTCGGGACAAGTATTATCAAAATCCGTCTCTATGAAAATGACCATGTTAAAGTGACCATAAAAAAAATACCGGAACGAGTTTTGATAATACTTGACCCGAATCATATGCCAAGTATCTACTTTCATTTCCTACAAGTCTTATCAGTGCAGCATGTTGGACCACTTTTGCCCATTGTCCTTTACACTTTTGTATGGAACAGCTGATTAAGCAAAATACTTACGTATAAAACTTTTTGGGGCTTATATAAGATTAAATCGGCATCAAATCTCACTTCTGCAGGACTGCTGTAAGAAATTTCTTTATAGATATAAGCAGTGCCTGTTGTGTCTCGTTTCTTTTTTGTTTGTATTTTATTGTTCTTTAGTGTGTACAATAAATTGTTAAATAAATAAATAATAAATAAATTTAAGTATATGAAAGGTCGTCACTTAAACCGATCACTGTAAATCGCCAAGCTGTCATATAAACACCATGTCGTAAGTATAATTTCAATTTATTATGATCACACGAGATGGTGAAAAACGCAAACTTCCGGTTAAAGATAATGAGAAAATGATTGATTCCGGCTTTTATATCAAGCTCAATTTATTTTAAAATACCTGGGGCTTCACGAATATCGAATTTTGAGAGTAATTAAAACAATTTCCATTCACCATTATTACGAGATGAACCTATTTCAGGCTATGTGGTGTATAGGTATAGAGGTAGGTATGTAGTTATGTACTCAAACAGGAGCAAACGTAGCTTTTGTCTTGAAATACCGGTACTTTGCGGAATTTCTCCTTTCTCTCTAATAACTTTATGTTCTCTTTGTTCCTAGCTACCAGAGAGTAAAATAAATAACAATGTGAGAATTGTGAGAACTAATAACGATTTATATTTCAATTACTGCTATTTCACGGAATTTCTCTTGAGTTGTTCACAATCAAGACGCTTTGTCAAAACTTATTCATTTAAGAACCTAAAAGCAAAATATGAGAATTTCTCTACTAATTTCAATTGGTGTTTCTTAAATTATAATAATACCTAACTAGCTTGCCATCTGGTGGTTCGATGAGCTCACTAGCGCCCTCCCAAAAAATAAATTTATTGTGTCTCAAATATAAACATATTAGTAAATATTTTACGTTTTGCGAAAATCGCAAGTAATTTCTTCATTTAGTAATCCATCAGGCTTTTGAATTATATAATCCAGCAACTTCATTCAGCTTTGATATTAAGTGTAAACAGTGGCTTTATGCGTTACAAAATGAAGAATTACTTCCGATTTTCGCAAAACGTAAAATATTCACTAACATTAATATTAGCTTTCCGAACTTTGGAATCGATTTGAAGAAAATACAACCCCTACTAATTTATATTTGAGACACAATTTTATTTCTTGGGAGGGCGCTAGTGAGCTCAACATACCACCTTAAATGAGGTTTCCCGCGAAAATGAAGATTTTGCCGCTGTAGGCTATGTCATTCAAGGACGAATCCTATGTGAGTGCCAAGTTTCATCTCAATCCGTACAGTGGTCGAAGAGTGATTGAGTAACAAATATTCAAACATCCAAACATTCGCGTTTTTAATATAAGTATGATTATTTAGTAGGAACTTAATATTTTACTTACACAATTATCTTCAAAATTTTGCTTCATAGTAGATCCTGTACAATTAAGTAGGTACATAGTGAACTGATCAATTAAACTTTTTTACTTTGGAAAAAGTTTTTGTTGACGCCATAATGAAAAAGATATAAAATAACTTTTATGGCACAATATTTTTACAGTCTACGCATTAGCAGGCCGTATAGTCGACCTGGCAACTCCGGTGACTTTGTTTAGCGCGGTCCAACCTCCGCTATCAATCGATACTCTCACGGTAAATTTAACTCCCCATATTGGATTCAGCAGAATTTAATCACCGAGTTCTTGAAATAATAGAGGATGGAAGATCAATACCTATTGTTTATCTCTCTTTATCTCTTGCTTTGTGCCACAAACTTGAATTCAGGAACACGCGAACAAGAAATATAGTGTGGCGTAAAGTAAATGTACCTAACTAGTTATGACTTGAGACGTCTGACCAGCCTATGTACCATAATTATGATCCTTAATATTGGAGAAAGCATATATTTCTCCAAAAATTATCATCCTTAAAAGTTCAGGATGTTTCTTTGATCGGTTGCTCCCTTTAAAAATGTTTGTTCCTTTATTTATAAATCATTAAAAAAGAGAAATAAATGAGATATATATTATCGGAGAAACTAAATACCTAAGAGCTATACATGCAAACAACCAACTCACTAGATATAGTTTCCAATCTATAATTGCCTGAATACTAGTCTAGTACATAGAGTAAAATGAGAAATTATATACGCAGACACGACAGCGGTTGTCGCGAGATTGAGCGGAAATCGAACTCTGCGGCTTGCGGCGCGGTGATAGAGATTGCAGCCAATACCACAGATACACAACCACCTGCTCTATAAGATAGTGGTTATAGTGCGAGGAAAAATTTAGACATCTGTGAAATGCTACTTCCACGCTGGACTGGGAGCAATAGAAAAACATAGAATGTGCCAGCTGCAACTCCTCTCGGTCATGCTGTAAAAACCAGCTAAGAGATTCGAGGGTCTTAGTATATTCACAGTATATTGTAATTGAGGCGATAGGCTGACAACCTACCGCTACAGAAATGTACAGATCTATCTTAAACAACCCTCAAAACTAGTCAGACGTGCTGGAACGACCTTTGTTTGGGTAATTGACGCTATCTGCCTACCCCACTAAGGATACAAGCGTGATAGTATGTATGAAATGCTACTTTGACAAAGAATATGCTGTTTGTAGGTATAAAGAAGAAAACAGTTGTAAAACAATAATAAGCAGTAATTTTAAATACTTGCCGAATAGTCAGAAAATTCTTAGACTCAGATGAAACTCCAAATGCAGATCCTCCCGAAAATAACATCACGAACCAGAATGGTGCTCACTTGGCTTAGGCCCGTGAGCATTTTAATACCGGCAACAATCTGTAGCCGAGCCGAAATAAAAACGGAATACAAAATAATAATAAATTATAATTGATTTAGATAGGTTAACAAAGGTATAGAGTTAGCATGTTTGAACATAAAAATATTACCCTGCTACCTAAACTAAGATAGAAATGCTGTATCTAAGGAAATAGTGTTTAAAGTGCATTCAAAGAAGCTTAGCCAATATTAAGATAATGTACCAAAAATACACGTAATACCGGAGATTTTGCCTCATTTTCAACCTTAAAACAAAGTACTATAATTAACAATGTCAATTTCCTCTTTTCCAATATCATACCAGTTCCTCGTATGATTTCGTCTTTCGTATACGATCACAATCTCAACAATGCACACATACTCAAAGATAATATCAAAATCATATTACCAATTACCGTTATCTCATACGAGAATCTGCCATTCGATTCCGGCAAACAGGGCGGCGGGTTTTCAGAATCGACCCGTGAGCTGATTGGAGAAATTAGATTGGCCAAGCTGTCTTGATAAGCTAATGTGTGTTGGCATGGGGCACAATTCTGCACCTCACATGCTAAAGCTACGTTTAATTGAGTCTTGTCAACGACACCTTGAGTCGATTGGAGAAATTAAATTGGCCGAGCTATGTCTTGATAAGCAAACGTGCGTTGGCATGGGGCACAATTCCGTACGCCAACTGCTAAAGCTACATTTAACCGAGTCCTGTCACACAGTTCCAAAACGACCCCTTGAGTCGATTGGAGAAATTAGATTGGCCAAGCTGTGTGTGTTGGCATGGGGCACAATTCTACACCTCACATGCTTAGGCTACATTTAATTGAGTCTTGTCACTCAGTTCCGAAACGACCCCTTTAGTTGATTGAAGAAATTAAATTAGCCATGCTATGTCTTGATATGCTAATGTGTGTTGGAATGGAGCTTTATTCTAGACGTCCCTTACTAAAGCTACTTTTATGTGAGTGCTGTCACTCACACACATGATTTTATGCTTTAACTTCTGAGTTTTTGACAAATTTCTTACAGTATCATAACTGTCTTCTAACATCATGACGTGTGAAATAAGAATAAAAGTCTCGACGAATAGGATCAATAATAGATAACAGCTGAATATATCTATACATTATTTATTTATTTTTTCTTCAGGTGACTTAAATTTTGCTAGTCCTTTAGCAAGTGGTGTCTGGAATTGCGCTGTGTCCTGTTACGGCTTGACTAACTTTGTCAGTCTTGAAGCCGCTGAGTCTGTTTAGCGAACTATCTAATATGGTTACGACTATCCGGACCTACGTCTTGATACGCCTAGTGGGACGTGAAAACTATATTATTTCCTGCGCAAATAACAAGACCAGACAACTAAAAGCAAAACAAAATAATTTTATCTAGTTTTGGAAAATGATGGCACAAGTTTCTTATGAGCGCGGCATGATAGGTATTAAAATTTATTGCGATTTAAGTAGCTTTTTTCACTATAAGAAATGAACATGTGAGGACTTGGGTAAGATACCTCTAAAGCCTTAATTTTATTCTAAAAATAATCAGCCAGCTATGAAACAATCAAGATAACCTAAACCTAAAGACCGCAAGCAATAATAACTACTGTGTACAGATATCTACATTTTATCTATCTAGTCTAACGACTTAGCTACCTAACCTTTACTTGAATCAGCGAAGCACCCCACAAGCACGTACAACGAAGTGCGACTGGCACGTTAAGGGGCATACCATGTAAGGAAGAATGTGGATGGATCTGCCCATGAAACTGAACAACTTACATGGGCCAAAAAACCAGTTACCTCCAAAGGCCAAATTTTGACCTATATTCCTTGGGGAAAGTTGTTCAGTTTCATGGGCAGATTCACATCCTTCTGGGTGAATAAACTCTTTTTGTTACATCCTGTATACATGAGTAACACTTTTTATTGAATTTTTTTTTAAAAAATATTGTGTTTTATTAACTTGATGGTAAAAAAATTGGCTTGGCAAATGTATTGGTGCCATATAATATGTATAAATTCTAAGGCGCAACTATAAAATATGCTCGCGCTCCTTTAGTTGGCCCCGGTCCACACTTTGGGAACGTCTGACCCAACGTTCACGGACGTCGCCCATTAACGACGTGACGTCGGGAAAACCACGCTGCCTAGATTCTATTGTAACCCGGCGTACGCTTTACATAGCTAGGTAATCGGAATATGCCTTAACTCCCAACTTGAAAGAAACTCTTAATGGCCTTAGCGATAAGGAGCTAGGAAGTTCGCGGAAAAGTAATTTAGCTTAGCTTCTTGGTAATTAGCACTAGTGAGTTTGCAGTCTCAGCGCATCTTACTTTTGGTTAAGAAAACTGGAAAAGATTGGTGAAGACACTTAAAGTATAATTGATTTTGTGAAAGATTTACTATTTTTTTCGTAGCTCAAGACCAGTTGTTTTAATAAAGTTCTAAATAATCCGTAAATAAATCTGTTCAATGGCTCGTATTTATGTACTGAAATGACATTTCTCAACTCAAACTTGCTGTCATTCTCAAGAACTGTTTATCAGGGCCTTAATTTTCTGTACGAATTTTTAGACTCTACCCTACAATATTCCGTGTATCAAATTTAAAAAAATCGTCTTTATGTGCCGTAGCAAATGTCTACGACGTAGCGTGTTGTCTACGCTGTGGCATCAGTGGTTCCTTTCACCGACGTAGCAAATTTCTACAGCTTTACCTGACGGTTGTCTTCTAATTGTTTTAGCCGTGGGCGCGTCGCCAGAGCCACGCCGGCCTCCGACACTGCTGGAGCCCCCACACCGCGTCGAGTTCACCAACGACACCGGCGCGATGCTCAGCTGTTCCACCTGGGGGGACTACCAGGTAAAAAAATACCGATATAATATAATAAGAGACATCACGCTAGCTGATAGGGGTTGCTAGTCAACGAAACTGAACAACTTTCACCAGGAAATGAAAAGAGAATTGGTTTTCCCATTCAAATAATCTGATCGAAATGATCATTTTGCATGGAAAAGTCAAAAATTTAAATAGTCTTACTGAAACAGTAACTTTACGAATACTTTTTATATTGATAAAACTCTATGTATGCTACATAAAGAAAAGTAGAGAAGCCTTCACGGTTGACTGAACATGAACAAGTCGATTGTCGACAAAGCGATTTTCAGTTAGCAAGGGAAATGTCGCGTATCTTTTAGCATCGCAACATCGCAACATTAGGTCGTTACACAATAGATAAATCATCATAGAAGAATTGAGACTTTTGAAGCACATTTGTGACTTGGGATTTGCTACCGAATTCGGAATCAGTTATTTTTACTTAAAGATGTTAAAAGAATTGTAATATGAGGTTTTGTCATATTATCATCTGATTACACAAAATTCGAAAATGAAATACGTGTCACCAAAAGTATAAAAGTACACGTTGAGTTGGTCCTGTTTTTGATAGTAAAATAAAAAAAAAACTTTGACACCATACCATACTTTCTAAGTTCATTCATCGATTGTCAAACTCATGCATTCAATAAATATTTACAAATTAATTACTAAATACCGAAAACATTGGAATGTTCTGTTGAAGTTAAATTTAAATTTCACATATTATAAATTACAATTTCATTACATTTCACTACATCCATTACCCATAACAATTTATAGACCTAGTCGTTTCCATTATTATTCCAACAAATCATCCAATACAATCGAATGATCCAGTGTTCAAGTTGACAACTTCTGATTGTAAATGTCAACAACCTTCGGCTTTTGAACTCCAATTTATAGAAATTTATTTGACTTGAAAACTATTTACAGGTAGGAGTTCCGTTATCTACCTAGACAGACATCATAAATAAGTATATTATATCTAGGAGAGTAATAGTATTCTGTGATTATATATATTTTTCTATAATATTAATTTGTATGACAATATGCCATAATATTTCTTGATTTACTCCGTGCCAGAAATTTTATTCATTTCTCTTTTACGTTGAAAACTTTATTAAACCATAGATCATTTTGTCAACTTTCATAAACTTACGTTATCTAAAAAGTTGGTATCCAATATTCAGAATTCTTCGTTTGTAACAGAGTGCGACAAGCTCGAGTTTGTAGCAGCAAGTCGGCCGCGGCGGCATATTTTCTAATTTGTTTCCTACCCGCCTTCCCTCTTCCGAGAGTTAACAAATCCCCTTCCAACTGAATCTTCTTTATTATGTTTGTGGCTTCGATATTTTATGCGGATTCTGGCTAATTTATATTTGCCTTGGTGAGAGACGACGTGAAAGTTTTCTTAAACTTTATTTCAAAAAGAACAGGACTCTTTGTAAAACGGATTAATCTTGGAAGCTCAGTTCTCACTTTAAAAGATGTTAACAGTACTATCCTGGAAAATACTATACCTAGTTCGTGATATATTTTACTATGTGCACTGTCTACTGTGCACGTGACTCTATCGTAAAACAAAATGAGTTCCTGGATTCAATAAATAAATCTACTGTATGTTCTCCACGAAAAAGTTCCAAAGTGAAACATGCGAGCAAAATATCTCATTCGTCTAACAGAAGGAGCATGTATCAAAAAATTCATACACCAAGGAATCGTGTAGACATGAAATACGTTACCCAGGGCACTGGGCCGCGCCTGTTACGCGCAATGTGATTTGGTATTCAGTATTCAGAAACCTCGCCCAACTCAAATATAAATAAAGTTTTTCCATTCGACGGAGTTCGGCTAAAAGTTTACGGTCGTGCCCCACCGGGAAATAAAGATATGCGCGCTCGCCGCCCGCCGTCTTTCATAAATATGGAGAGGTGTTGTCTGCTCGCTCATCCCGCTCATTACCGTAACGTGTCCAATTCTTTGCGCCGTCACAACGTCTCTCGCATTTTATCGCCACGATAAGGCGCCTTTTCCCAGGTATTTGCTCTCATATCGCGGATAACTTAAAGATTCGCTGAAACAACCTCACCCGAACAACTTTACGGTGATTGCTTCAAATCAACGCGCCCCTTCAAGAAGGAATTTAATCCGGTAAAAACGCGGCGAATAAACGGGTCCTTTATATACGAATTAAATTAAAAACTCCATAGTCGCGTGGAATTTCGAGCAAACTTTTCGCATTGAGCGGAGTTAGGCGATATTTCGGGCAGGGAACGATTCGCAGGGGACCGTTCCTGCCGCACCTGCCTCACCTGCCTCGCCAGAATTTCGCGATTAATTTCATAACCTGGCATTGGAAATGTTATTTGTAGGCCTCCTGACTCGACAGCGCCACAGATAATATAACAGCGCTGTGCTTTTGCTGTATACATTTAATCTGTAAGTTTAGCTTAGAAGGCTTTTTACTAACTTTGGCGACCCCAAACTTGAGATGTTTGTTTTGGGAAGTGGATTACGTTCGCTACCTTGTTTGCTTCTCAAGTGGATGAATATATTTTGGGGATCAACATAATTTAAAACGAAAGTAATCTTAAAGAGAAACTGTTACACTCGTTATTTAAAATAAGCCTAAAATGAACTTTTACAATGAAATGTTTTTGATCACGAGAATTTACTGTAAATGAAATCTTCTTCAGAGCCGTATTAATAAGTGAGTTGAAAAGCGAGTCACAATCACAGCTAGAGTCGCGCGCTACGAGTACCGTCGCGATGCGGGTCGCAGGTGCCGCGGCATGTTAACTAATGAAATGCCGACACGCTTTTAAGATATTGGATATTGCTATATAACTTATACTCAGTATTACTTATGAAAGCCTTCGATTGACTCTCAATTTGGATCGAATCAACCGCTGGCAGACCATTATTTTCAACTTTGCTGAATAATGCTAAACTTTACACAAAAGTCTATTTATAAAAAAAAATAAAAAAAAATAATGTTACGTACCTCTATTCAATTTTTGTATTTTTAAGTTAGATCGTATTAACAATTTTAAACGATTCAAAGAAATCAAACAAAATAAATGAAGTCTCTTTGCGCAAAACAAGTATGTATAAGGATTTTGGTAACATTACTAAGCAAAAATTTGCTACAACCACTTTTCCTTCGATAGATTCGAGTATTATCAAAATGAAATATTATTTCTCTGCGAAGAAAACAATTTTCCATCGCTTGTTCGATCAAGTGTAAAAGCGTTAAGTAGACGCAGTTCATTTTCCAACAAAATGTTTTAAGTATCGTCAGGATTTTACCGCAACGCATTAAATATCAAATATCAAAGTGTAGTATAACAATGCTAGCAAATCGGTGAAGACACGATTTAGCTAAATCTTAACTTTCTGTTCTCTCATGATAGAAAATAACAGGTGACATCTTTAGTCAAAATTTAGTGATATTGTGCGCACATGAATTGCACAGAATGCTATCGATTCATGGAGAGCATAACTTAACTAAATCTTAATCAAAATTGCTGCCGTCCCTTTCTGTTTTCTCGTGATAGAAAATTACAAGTATAGACTTACATTAGTTAAGTTGAAGTTGTACGAATTATTACCATTCTTCACTTTAGATTTCATGTTTTAGCCGTTCGTTCTTCATAATAGAACCTAAATGTTTTACAATTATCAACAGTTGCATTTGATAAAAGATCTCGTATGAAAATTGAAACCGGTGAGTGAATACATGTTATGATCATGACACGTCGTATATCTACCATTAATAGCTGTCATACAAACTTGTAACAAGATAATGCGAACCAACATCCTGGTATTAATTCTGGCCACGTCTGGGGTTCTTATCAAGGTGAAACCTTATGACATGGGTTACCAGCAATGTTGCCGTTGCCGGCTTGCCACGAAGCGTTAGGAAGTGTGACCTCTTCGTATCCTTCCTTCCTTTTATCCTTATCTTCGTGTACCTCTTCTATCGGCTCGACCTGACACCAGAAGTTGGATAATATTATGATAAAACTTTGAATGCTAAAAAAAAATTTTAAACCCACGGATTAAAACCCACGCCCTTAGCGATGATCCTTGTCATACTGCTCAAAACAAATGAGCTGTCGTGTGTTCATACATAACGTTCTGTACGTCATACATAACGTTAATATCTGCTCCAGCTCCAGCTATGATTAACAGAATAAATTCAAATTTCCAACGCTTTTTTTATGGAACAGATAAAAAAATATAGAATCTAACTAATTTATTTTTGCACTCACGTGTAGGTGTACATATTTGAAAAGACAGGGCTTCTTTCCGTTGTTTTGCGCATGTCCTTCGCCTAATGCCCCCGGCTTCTGAACCCTTCAATCAAGACATCCCTTCAAACAATGCCCAACTTCCTTCAAAGCTGAAAGCAAAAGAAGAATAAAAACTTGTAAGTTTCAAAGGGATGATCCCTTTATTTTGCTTCTTTTGTTTTGTTGAAATGTAATCCGCGGATTGCATTGGGCGCGTTAAAAAGAAATGAATTGTTCCAGAATTCTTTATTAATGGTACGACTATGTCTCGTCATTTGCTTTGTGAAGTCAAAAAATATCAGATTCACTTTGTCAACATAGAACATTACGTTTTACTATAAAAAAGTTGATTGTACCTAATCGTAATTAGCGTTCTTCGATTGTAATAATAGAGCGCGTACTTCGATTGTAATAGTAAAGCGTTCTAATAATATATTTTAATTAATTTTGATCGCTTCCAATATATTTTTTTCTATAAAGTTTTTATAGTTTACGATTTCTGCAGATGGTGTTACAGTCGAACTATGTTTTTTACCGCTGCTCATCTCAAAGGTACAAACTTGTTTGCCTTTAGGCGCACATTTCCAATCTGCTTGGAAGGAAAATATTTATACTTGTGCACGACGTACATTTTATCCAAGAACACTGGCATGTTAAAAAAGCAAACAGTATTTGTAAAATATTTTTTATTCTCGAGTCGTAGTACCACTATCGACCACCCATCCATGGCCTGGCCACGGCGATGGTTGCTGAACATTCGTTATCGGAATGAATAAGCACTAACCACCTGACCACCAGCGCTTCACCACCTGACCACGAGCGCTTATTAACACAGTTAAATATTTATAACACAGTTGCGTCAAAATTATTTTTTTTATAATCTTTTCTGTTTTAATTTAATATTATCATAGTGAGTGAATTTTGTTTCTATTTGGTAGGTAGGTAGGTCTTCTAGATACCTATTATCTACTATTATGTTGTCAAATAAGTTTCAAATTGTGGTGTCTAATGTTTTGAGATTCTAGGAATACATAAGGTCCATTCGTGTTGCTGCTCATACCTATCAAATTCGTAATATTTGTGTTTGTAAAACATGAATAAAAAATTAATGAAACCAGTAGCTGCCTAGTTACGTGATGTAGACGTACATACAGTGATATATGAATTTTGCAACACGCTGTCATATCTTCCAGAGATACTTTCAGGGTATGAGGAAACATGCAATTTCCACAACGTCGATGAAACTAACACAATACATTCTGCTTCGGAGCGGGACAACTGACAATAGTGTCGTAGTAGTGAATAATTGCTTTTCTCACCTGTTCTACATTACACACGTAACAACAATACGCTCTAGAATCAAACATCACCCAATTAATTATTCAACTAACGCTATTTAAAACAGCTTACATATAATTAAAGAGAATCATCTATATTTTTACCACTAAATCATTTTAATTAAAATAATCACGAGTACTTAAATAGTCATTATTACCTATTTACAAAAACCTATTAATCAATTAGCCCAAATTAATTCCTCTTTAGCACTTCAAGCTCAAACTCAGTTTAGATTACGTTCCCCGCGGCCCATTTTTGGCGGCAAACACCCGAACGACCCATGGATAATCGGGTCCTATATCTGCCACTGCCACGTCACAATACCCGGACCTTTCTATGTCTCAGGGGAATATTACCATCCACGCCACGGGATAAAGTAGACGAAGCTCCTATGTTAATCAAGGTTATAATATGGACGAGCAATAGAGTAATTATACAGTTTAGAGAACTATTTTTGGTTTGTGACATAATTTAATTATATAAGTTTTTTTGTTGTTTGAAGACCTTATTTCAAATTCTCGGTACCTACTGAAGTTGCATAAAATATCAAATTCGTCAAATTGTGTTTGTAAAACGGAGAAAGCAAATTTGGTACTCAAAATAGAGATATATGATTGTAGGAACAAAAAGTACTTGTTAATTCTATCACATACTAATTTTTTTTCCTACATTCAGGAATTATCCCGTGAAGATATTGTATTGTAGGTATTGTATTGAAGAATTTGAATCAAATATTCATATCTCTTCAATGAGTAGCCACCTCTACGTGGGACATAAACCATGGACGACGCGACGTAAACACCCTAAAACAAGCGAATTTACCGCCAGTCAGACAAAATTCCCAATGAGGCCACGAGGTATGCAAAAAAAGTAGGTCTCATAAACATATTGAGCTTGGATTTAGGTGTCAGTTGCTAGCGCCGAGCCTTTTAAAATATTCACCGGAGCTCCCGGAGAGGGGAGCGGGGGAGGAGAGGGTAACAAACAAAACATCATTAAGGGACCGAAGAAAAAATAAGCTTAGCGGGCGAAATCATTTCATTAATTAAGAAGAATTGCGTGGAAGTTAATGAAACTCGCTTTGAATAAAAACTTTAATTATGAATGCTGCAGGTTTAACTTAATGAATTTACTGCCGTAGCCGGGCGGAGTCGATAGCATGGCTTTCCCATTAATTACGTAAATATAAGCTCGGAATTTAATGAAAATAGAACTGCTCAAAGTTCAGGAAACTTAGTAATACTTATGGTTATCTATATGTTTTGTTTTAGTCCTAGAGTTTGAACTTGTTTAAACCCAAAGTCCAAATTATGACCTATTTTTGATATTTTTTGTGTTTAGTTACTTTTACTGAGTTTTTCACTATTTTAGTTTCAATAGTTATGTTATTATTATTAACTTCTTAGGTACTGTGATTAAAAACTTTTAAGATTGTTGCAATGAAACCCAACTTACTTACTTATACGGCGTGTAAGGGACAGCTTCCCGCAAACTGATAGGGGTTGCTCAGTCAACTAAACTAAACAACTTACGCCAGGAATTTTTAGGAAGAGAAAAAAAAATACTTTCCCACTTTCCCATACAAATACAAAATTACCACGATCAGACAATTTGTACGGAAAAACCTTTTGTTTTTTTTTTCATTTCTTGAAGAATTTCCTGGTGAAAGTTTTTCAGTTTCGTTGACTGAGCATTGAGCAACCCCTATCAGTTTGCGGGAAGCTGTCCCTTGCACCCGGTATGTAGGTATTGCGCAGTTTTGTATTATCAACAATCGGATAATGTTCGATAGAATTATGCTCAGTATTGCGGTCGACAGTACCTCAGTCAGCTGAAGTACCGAAGCACCGGTATCAGAGTGCATCGCAGGTAAATGGTGCAGAAAAATGCAAATTTGTGGATCGCACAACCGCGAACCGTTGCGTGGCTAGATTTAGTTGCACAGTTGTCACCGCCACTCCACTCAGAGAGTTTGCTCAAATCTAGTTGCAAAATGTGCACCATTTTGCGCTATTTGGTAAGCTGCTACTGAAACTGCTACGTATTTCAAAAGTTCCATTTTTGTTAAAATCCTGGGAATACTACTATCTAGAATTCACATGGGAATGTGTATGTAATTTTCCGTATCTAGATCTACAAGGTTTCGAAGCAGGTCAGAGGAAGGTCAAATTGTATTTCCATTTCATTCCGAAAGTAACCGCACGACCGAAATGCAAATATTTAAAGATCGCGTAGGAAATATTATTGGCAGCGCGGTAGCCAGTCCATCGCTTCTGGAGGACGGCAAATATACCCTTGTAAATAAAAGCTGGGTTGTGTGGGATACACAAGACGCAAAGGGGACTATTTCAAGGCGGATACTCCGAAGATTCCCTGAAGTCTTATAAAATATCCTGCCTGCTCTATATTATGGACTTTGCAAACCACGTTGGCAACTTGCTCATTTTTTGCGGAAAGTTACGTAATAATTCAAGAGTGCGGTGTCTTGCGGAGGCTTATTTGAGAGCCCTAAGAGCACTTTGGGTTGGTCATTGAAAGTTTGATTTAATCAAACTTATGCAGTACGGAAGCTATTCATTTAAATTTTGGTACTTAAGAGGGCAGTGAATGGTCGGGACGAAAAATAAGGTGTAATAATATTTACAGGTATTTTTATGTGTACCTATAGTATTACACTTCTCTATAGAAGAACAATAATTAAATGCCAACATTTTTGGTTAAACTACATCTTTATGCTGTGTCCACTTCTTATTCCCGAAGAAAACTTAGCAAGCAGGTCAGAAATGCGGTTTAAAGTAATAGTTAAAGATTTTATATGGGCTTAATTCAGCTTTCTTTGCAGCTGGACTGGCTGCAGGCAGACAGCACGCCAGTGACGTCACTGCCAGGGCTTCGGCGGATCCTCGCCAACGGATCGCTGGAGCTGCTGCCGTTCCCAGCTGATCGGTACGGGCGGGACGTGCATAGCGCCACATACCGGTGTCGGCTCCGATTGGCCAGTGGGTTCGCGCTACTGTCCAGAAACGTACATGTCCACGCAGGTAACTAAAATCAGCTGTTAGCGATAAGACCAAATTTGTGCACATTTATCTTTGATAAGTCTGTTTCTGTCTAAATGTTCTTTGTAAATGTGTGCAATAAAGAGTTTTTACTTCACTTTACTCAAAATCCTAAGTGTTCAATAATGTATTAATGTTATAAATAGTCCTCAGGGCCACATAATTTGGTGACCAAACATTGGCAATCAAGAGGCGTAAGCTTGGCGGAAGCCAAAATGTTGTCTTAACTTTACAAAATGGCCGTTCTTTAATTTGATATTTTTGTTCTAGCACTAAACATACCCTGGGAGGTGCACGTGCCGGACGAGTACGTGATGGCGGGAAATGCGGCCATCTTGCGCTGCGTGGTGCCCGCGCACTGCGTCGACCGCGTCGAGGCCACTGAGTGGCTCACCGACGGCGACGTTAATATTCTACGTTATTTAGGTAATTCTGTTACTAATAGCACGGCGGCCATCTTGTGCTGCGTGGTGCCCGCGCTCTGCGTCGACCGGGTCGAGGCCACCGAGTGGCTCACCGACAGCGACGGCAATATTCTAAGTTATTTAGGTGATTCTGTTACTGATAGCATGGTGGCCATCTTGTGCTGCGTGGTGCCCGCGCTCTGCGTCGACCGCGTCGAGGCCACCGAGTGGCTCACCGACAGCGACGGCAATATTCTACGCTATTTAGGTAATTCTGTTACTGATAGCACGGTGGCCATCTTGTGCTGCTTGGTGCCAGCGCACAGCGTCGACCGCGTCGAGGCCACCGAGTGGCTTACCGACGGCGACGGCTATATTCTACGTTATTTAGGTAATTCTGTTACTTCTTCTTCTTAAGCGAGTGGATTTTCGAGTCGAACAACGACCCGATAAACTGTTACTGATAGCACGGCTTAATATATTGCCTTGCTTAGCAAGTTCAGTGTTAATAATTGTAGTTACTATAAAACATTGTCGATGTCAGATTGTAGATCAGTAGCTATTTATTACTCACACTAAAACTTGTGCGTCTGCGATAAACAACCTAACTAACTTATAAATATTTGCCGAGCTTAAAGTACTTATTAATTTAGTTATCTTCGTGACTTATATTGCGTTATAGAGTAGGTATACTTCCATGCTTGGGAGTGATAGAAAAACATAGAATGTGCCAGCTGCATCTCCATCCGGGCATGCTGTAAAAATCAGCTAAGGGATCCGAGGGTTTCAGTATTGTAATTTAGGCGATGGGCTGACAACCCGTCACTATACAGGGTGTAAAAAAAAGAACTGCGTTCCTTCAAACCACATATTCTACTGATGATACCAAACAACTATTCCAAAGCACAAATATTTTATTCGAAACAAATTTTGGCTTTTCCATAGAAAGGTGCTTTCCTCATCTGCAATTTTGTATAGACAAGGCAAAATTTAATTCCAAACTAAAATGTTTGTGCTTTACGGAAGTTGTTTGGTATCATCAGTGGAACATGTGTTTTAAAGGTACGCAGTAGTTACTTTTTTTTACACCCTGTATACAGATATATCTGGTATAAACCTCAAAACTTGTCAGACGTGGCAGAACGAACTTTGTTTAGGTCGTTTACGCTCTGCATACCCCACTAGGGATAAAGGCGTGATTATATGTATGTATGTATACAAAATGTTTAGGAATTCTTAAGAAAATGTAGGTACAATGGTCTCTAATTAATCAACATTGATTCAATTTATGTAATTAATCTGCTGTCTTTGTTAGGGATACTAAGAACAGGCATTAATCCTGTCCTCGATTAAAAGGATCATTAAACAGATTGAACGGGCGAAGTTATCAAATTCCTTAAATAAGTAAGTATATTTTTATTCAGCAGATAGCAGATATTCCAGATATAATCGCAAGCGCTTAAAAAATTATAACACAACCAGATAAGTACCAAAGGTACTGAATTTCCTACACACTGACGAATCATAGCAAATTGTCTTTCATTAAAAAACATGTAATACTTTTATTAAGAAGTACCTATAAAAATGTCTTCACAATCGTATTTATGTCATTCTCACGGAATCTCATCTAAACACTTGTCGCGATACGAACCAATTACATTTTCATCACAAGTTTCATTTGCAAGGAAAAATCCAACGCGTCAAAATGAAAATTGAAAGCATTTTTCTATTTGCTGTCGTGTAATTCATGAGAGCCGGGAAGGAGATGCGTATCAAACGTTAAACACATACAGACACAGAGTCTTAGAGAAATAACGTTAAATCTCGCTAGGGATTTATTTGTTTGCATTCTGCTGGCTTTCAAGGTTTAATTCTTCCTCAAAGGTTGTGTGTGGTACTCCGATGAAGTCACAGAAAGATCCTTCTTATTTGATACCGACATTTCACGTCACATTTTTAAACTGAGACAGTGATTTTGACGTGACAGTCAAAATCAAATCAAATAATTGACATAGGTTGATACAAATAGTTTGACGTGGTTCTAGAAGACAAATTAACAATCAAATGAAATAGTATTTAAGAATTATCATTAAATTAAATAAACTGAGCCAATGTTAGCATTACAGTTCTAATACTTTTGAAAATCGCGCATTAAAATAAAATAACGTTGTTTCATACAAAGTGATTTATAAGTTCGATGGGGGGAAACATTTTAGTAAATTTTAAATAATATGATCCAATCCAAAATTTGAAGATTTAATGTTTTTCAGAAATATACCATTTGCTCTGTTTTCTTTACACCCCGTATAAATATTTCGTCTTAAGATAAACTCAAGGTTTGCCAACGCGCCATGGAGCGTAGCATTCTGGGAGTGAAAAGAATCGACCGTGTAAGGAACACAACCCTTCGCTCTAAAACCGGCATAATAGACGTTGGCAAAAAGTCTGCTAAGTTGAAGTGGGACTGGGCAGGACATGTCTGCCGAATGCACCCCGAAAGGTGGGCTAAAATAGCGACAGAGTGGGTGCCACAAGATGGTCGTCGAAGTAGAGGCCGGCCTCGCAGAAGATGGAGAGATGACTTGGAGGCATTTCTTCCAAACTGGCAGCTAGAAACTCAAGACCGAGACGTGTGGCGTGAAAGAGGGGAGGCCTTCGCCCTGCAGTGGGACACGATACAGGCTACATAAAAAAAAAAAAAAAAAAAAGATAAATGAAATGTATGAGCACCTACGCAGCTTCCATCCGTATTTCATTTTACTTACGGAATACAAAAATCCATTTTGATAAAATTAATGTTCCTGTATTATTGCAAATTCAATGTTCCCCTTTCATAAATAATGTTCAATTCTCGTGTGTACATTTATTTGGCCGTGTATTGTATATATCCAAAATTAAGCTTTTAGCAAGCATTAAACGCAAAGTAGTTACGTACCTACTTCCAAACGCACAAAGAATAATTTTGATATTCGTTGATTCTTAATCAACTATATAGTATCGACTTTTTAATAGATCTAATAGAAATAGTTTAACATCTAATAATGTAATAGTGTAATAATAGACTTATCTTCAGTAGGAATAGTCTAACTACGGATGCATTATCATCTCTTTCACAAGAACTGTGAATCTGTTACCTGTTCAGCAAAATCTGCACTGCGGGAGAATTCAATTTGACGATGCTATGATTGCACATAAATGCTTATCATCCATTTCCTTCTGCTAACATGATTATCCTAAAATCTATTATCCTATTATGTACGTGATCTTTCAGTATAATGAAACACTAGTAGAATCGGCAGGTACTACAAAATAATGTTTAAGAGTTAAATGTTGAGGACAGGTTGGTCAAGTGATGAGGGATGGGAAAGGGGTCAATACCCGCCTGGTCCGACCGGACATGTCCTGATCTTGTATATCTGCAAATCGCTGCGATAACTTCGATATCCAGTTTCAGAACTTGTGTTTCTTGAATTTAATTCGAGGAGAAAAGTTTCACTTTTCTTTAAAGCCTTTTTTAGCATTATGTCTTTATACTTTATGTGAAGCATGTGTCATGTCACCCACGCCTTTTTGTCACCAGGTTCTAAGTACTCCCGCCTGGACGACGGGGCTCTGTACATAACTGCAGTGAGTCCAGACGACCGACACAGCCGTTTCCGGTGCCGGGTGCGCGACCGGCTCACGGGCAACACTTATACTAGCCAGTACTTCGGTAAGTAACAACACTGTGAACTTGTCATTGCTATTTTTATGACAGAAGATCAAGATCTTCTATATGATAAAACTTCCTAAAACTTCGCTGTCTTAAAATGTGCTAGCTAATTGCCACAGAATTCATTCATTCTTATTTCGGCTTCCAAATTGTACCGTTTTTATTTTTGTAAATAGTTTCAAGCGAAACCGGCTTTAAACATTATTTTTCCTGTTTATTTGCTAGAGCTGCACATTCGCTGGAGTCTTATCTTAGCGATTCCACAGACTTTTCTTTAAAACTAGGTAGGTACGGTACGCAAAGCACGTACTTATTTTCTAGTGACTTCATGTTACAAATGAGCTAACCCGAAGATAACAGATAGGACAGAGCACGTCTCGAACTTTTCCCATTTCTCTATGTCACGTGGATATACCAGCTGTGTTAGATAATTAACCTACTTTAGATACAAAATGTGTTCCAGCGTAAATGTATTCCAGAACTCTCAAACACAGATTATAGGAATACTTATGGCATGGCGTACACCTCATAGGTATAATTGTCTCTACATTTAATCTGCCTCTGTGCATATCGTACCATCAGTGCTAGAGATTGATTTTATTTTCCTAGGTCACGTTATAGTAACGGAACCGAAGGGTGGCGTGCGACCGCGATTGGCGGTTGAGACGCGGTTGCGGCGTGTGCAAGCCGGCCGGGACGTGCGGCTGCCGTGCGCAGCACACGCCTGGCCTCAGCCCAGTTATAGGTAAGAAAGAAGAACATCTCTAAAGTCAATCTAAAAGTATGACTATGCAACCGACTATAGACAACAGTCTTCTTCTTATGGAATGAATGGATCCTCGAGCCGAACAACGACCCGATGCATCCTGTAGACAACAGTCAACAGACCATGTGTAGACGCGAAACTACTGGTACCTTTGTATTTGTAGGTATTTCTTACCAAATGCGTTTCCTAGCCGTCTTCTGCTATAATCTGCGGTCGGTTCTGGACTCATTCCTTTCAAGCAGTGACTACGTGTTGTATCAAGTTACAGAAACGCTGTGCACCGAATAAATGCGTTCGAACGATTACTTAGATTTCAAAATAAGTGTGATTAGCTAGACGCAATAACTTTGCAAATAAGTCAACAAGTAATATAGGTACATAATCGTACCTAACTATATGTGAAATGTTTACTGCTAGCTTTTGGGAACCGAAGCAGCGTGCATTAACAATTGTGGTGTAGCTGTAATGGTGCATGAAAGCCGACCACAATCACACCTTGCAGCAGACCTACAGCTGAAGGTAGGAATTTCGTATACGAAATAGCACAAGCTTATGTTGAAGACTCACAAGCTATGGATTAACAAAAATCAGTAACAACCTATGTTTAGGATAGTAGGTCATATTCTTATGCTAGAAGATTATGCTGGTGCGTCAACCTCGTAAAGCGCGTAAGGGATGCAAGGAAGGAAAATGCGTGATTTCCATTATCAGGAGCTTTATGCTTGCACAATCAGATAATTGTTCTACTAAATTCACATAGTACTTTGCTAGAACGTGATAATCTGACTGATTAGTTGAGATTGATGCAAGTGAAAATAAAATATACCTACTCACATAATCGATTTAAATTATACTTACTGTTTGTTTTACATCAAAAGTTCTTACTAGCATAGTATAAAAAATGATAATTTTGATCATTCAATAGACTTATTAAGTTCAATAGTTGTTCAAAAGTTACTTCATGTAATTGGAGGTATCTAAATAATAAATGTGTAATTATACACATTAGACTGTAATCAACGAATAAGCAGTCTAATGTAACCACAGGTGGTCAACATTTCTCAATAAACATTCTCGTCGATTTTCACATTCAATCATAAGGGAATCCGAAACCATGTGTAATCGTGCGTATTTATTTACAAATGGTTTTCATGCTTGCGTAGAGTTAAACAATGCCCGAAATTAAATTTGCCTTGAGGGACAAAATGTAAATTTGCCTACGCAACTAGTCCCTTTTGGATTAGAACTACTCCGTAATAAATGTACGAGAAAAGTTAAGCTACAAGTACAAAATGTTATGAAAGTTCTCATGTTCGCTCTACTTCGCGCACAATATCACAAACTCGACTCTTAAAGCCATATTTGCGCTCTATACAAGTTTCTCTCGCTAAAAGGTTTCACCGGTGAGCAAACAAAATACATGCGCTACTTCTCGCTGCGACAGCACTGTTACTGACTGAAAGAGGCTCAGGAGCCATTCCACGGCGTTCTTAGAAACTGGCACTCCACCACTTGCACATTACGTGAACGACGTGTAATCGCCATCCAGCGCTGATCCGTTTAAAAGGTTTCAGATATAAAACGCTTCGCGGCGCTCCCATTGAATTCATATTCGCGCTGAGCGAAGATCGAACCGTGTACTTATGTAGATGACTCCACTTTGGATATGAATTTTATTGAAATACTTACAAGATGGTTATGGACCGTTTAGTATTAAATTATTAGATATTTCCGCAAAATATATTGAGGTAAAATTAGGCTTATGTACCTACTTATTCCTTATTAATTAATGCGCAATATTCAGAAGAACCAAAAGCTTTATTTTACAGCGGAGAATCATTCTATTCCATACGAAAAGAGGATAAATTACAGTGATTGTTTACTTTATTATTATATTGAAAAAAAAGTGCAAAGAAATAAAAAAAACGTTTTCGTACGTACAAAGACTGTTTATAAAGCAAATGGGGTGCGATCTACCCATTAAGTTTCCCGTGCGAGCCGCAGTAAGTAAATGCTTCCGAAACGCGTTAAAAGTACGTGACGACCAAATCGAGCATTTTATTCGCACGCCCATTTTGATCCTGTCGAGATTTTGTTTTTCACCGCAATTTTATAATCCTGCCGCGACGTGATCCGTTTTAACTGCCAAGGAGCAATTTAGCCCGCAAAACCCGACAAATTGCATTAAGCTTACCGCCATAACTGCCTGTTTATGTATATGGCAGTGCGAAAACGTCGGGTCGGCTAATTTAAATAGATTTTCATAATGTAATCATTCAAACATACAGGTAACGCGTCTGGCAAAAACGTTTCGTTGGGTTCTAGGTGTTTAGTTACGCAGGTTTTGCGACCGTTTTCTACGCAAAAACGTTGTAACAAGTACATTACGTACGTATTAGCTAAATCACTGCGACTACCTTAAAGTTTTTGTTTACCAAGGCTTACGTCATTGTTTGGTTAAAGAGTGTGAGCGACTCTACTTATACATAGGAATTTCTTTTCCTACATTGATTGGAAAATATTGCGTAAAGTAGGTAATTATTCATGTATCAAAACAATTAGAAATGTTTTTCAAAATCCATTTTTGCTTAGACCCGCTCTATAACAGAAAATTGCATAAAATAGTTTACTTACAACAACAACACTGTCCATTTCTGTAACAATGGACCGTGAAACTTATTGAATAGTTTCCAATTTTCCATTTCCAGGCGAGCAGCCAGGTATCGGCGTACCTCTTTAATATTCCTTCCTAATATGCAACTACCCCTGAAAGTTGTTTGGCCAAATAACACAAACTTAAACCGACACGGAACCAGCCGCTCCGGACCCATACCAAAACTTGCCGTTATTTGACTTTACAACCTCCACACGAACTAGTTTAGCAGTCTTGAACTTAAAATAAACTTACAGTTTTATAGACTCTACATTTCTATTTCAACTGTATTCATATTTTTATAGTTGAATGTTTAAATTTACATGTAAATGAGCAAAGTCAAGACAATCTTGAGAACCGTGGAGGAAATCTCTCATTTTATGTTTAACGCAGTTTCATTGTGTTTTACTACTTCTCGACTAGGCATGAAGCCGTAAGGAACTGTGCAGATTTCTTTAACAACTGCAAAGTTTTTTAAATTACTCCGTCATGGAAGAATCAGAGCTGAGAGTTCCTGAATTACGCCATAAAGTTTCATAGAGGTACAGAGCTAGAGTTGAAGTCTTTTAGAATGCAAATGTGTCTGCATTCCAGCTCTTTTCAAACTATTTCTAAGGGGCGACTAACTGAGGAACATTGGGGATTTCACGGCGCATAACCGTCTCATTTTAGCGAAATTTCGCTTGATATTGGATGGTGTTCCCGCTGCCGAGCTTTTGTGTAATCTCGGGGAGAATTTGAAAAATGGCGAACGCTTATATTATTTCGTGTTTGCAAACGTGTGGGCGCGGTAAATGGATTTTAATTGCGCGGTGAAAATATTCAATTTGCGATCATCTTTAGGTACAGACTAGAATACAAACTAGCCAAATATTATGTGACTCATGATTTATATATAATAAGTGAAAATAGGAAAGCCGGCAAATAGGTACCTAAACATGAATAAATAGGTTTAGTTTCTACTTGCAGAGATTCTTTGTGTGGGATGGGCGTACTGAATTTAGTTTCAGTCAGTTTAATAAGCTCAGTGGTTCTTTGAAATCTCTTCTACTTCTTCTCTTCTTACTTCTCACAAGGTACCTACATCTATTATAGGTACCTCCAAAATACAATTACATCAACACTGCGCCGGCGAAATAGTGCTCATTAAGTGAACTTAAGAGCGGTTGTATTGCTTTTCAATTACCCGCCGCCTCTTTAGGCTAATGGCGCAATAAATACCACGTCTGGAATCCAAGCGAGAACTTTCATTATTTTTATTTTCATCCAACGGTTCATTTGCGATTCCGAAATTTCACCGCGGAATTTTGTGGAACGCTCTGGAGCCACTGACTTACGATCACAGTAATGGGAAAGTGTATATTCTGATATTTGAAATCCAGTTGGGCACACACAATAGCTCACAATCTAGGATTCTCTAGGAAGTACAAAGATAAAATATTGGTCTGAATATTTTTTGTTGTATTACTATTTCTCGCAAAGTGCAATGCTGTTGCAACCAAGTCAAGTTGAAGACAATTTAATCGGCTTGGAAGTTGAAACATTGAATTTAGGTAACACACTGGTTGTTTGTATTACGATTATTATAATAGTTACATGCGTTACTTTTTATACAAAGATAGAAGGAAAATTGTTTCTCGTAGCGATAGAAAAGATAAAATAAATAATGTGGTTTAATTTAATATAAACAAAGCAATCATTTTCCTTTGATCATCTATGAAGATGCCACAAAATAAACTACGATATAATTTATTAATTTAACAACAAAGAGGAAGTAACTACAGAAACCACTGGCTGTAAACAAGGACAAGATTGTCGGCAAAGATTGCTGAAATCACTTATCAAATCTTTTAGATATATTTTATATTTACTTAATTATATTCTCAGAAAATTAATTAAACCGCGAACTTAAGAGTTTTCCCAGATCTCTTAGAATTCATTATCTTCGAATCTACCTTAGAAAGTTCTTTGGGTTTCTTGTTCTATTTAAGAAATGAATGTAGGTACCTAATTAGAAGGATAATTTAATTCAAAGCCACAAAGGGCAAAAATATAAAATCTGTAACAACATTCAGCTATCTGTGAGTCATTCATTTTCATTATGTTTTAATGTTGTATCCAGTCTGCTTCTACTGAAATGTTGAAATACTAATTAACTAAGCATTTGTAATAGGTATGTGACATTGTCTTTGTTATAAATCCACAACACAGGTTACTTTTGTATTTTTAAAGGCGCGGCGGGCGCCCAGTCCACAGTGACATCCCCGCGACTTAATCTTGCATCACTCACCATATCATATTGTCAACAGGTGGTTTCGTGAACACCACGAGCAGTTAACCCCAATACAGAAGACTGCATTATGGCCGCGCGCGCGTCTTCTGGGCGGCGGTCTATTGAGCATAGCGACCGTGAGACGGGAAGATGCTGGTCGCTTCGTGTGCTGGCTGAATAACACCGTCGGCGGCGAGGCCATGCACTTCACACTCATTGTCACAGGTACTACTAAACAACAGAGCACATCCTGGTACGGAAAATAGCAGAGGTGTAGCTCTGTTGTGCTATTCACACTCTTGTAGCTACGTCGTAGTACCCACGTAGCAACATGCTACGGCGTAGGCGATATTTTAGTAGCAAACTACGAATTACCATTTCTTTAGGTCTGTTTAATTTTATTTTTTTTGTTGCAGAACCTATCTCCGTCCGTATAAAGCCAGAGTTCTTTCGCGGGAGAGTGAGCTCTGACGTCACATTCGAGTGCAAAGTCTCAGGGCACCCGATCGAGTCGGTGTACTGGGTGCATGATTCGAGAGTGGTCAAGTCGAGTGAAAGAACTAAGTTATCTGAGGACGGCCTCAGGCTTCATATCAAAGGTGCTCAGAGGGATGATCAAGGAGTGTACCAGTGCTTTGCGAGTAATAGCAGAGATCAGGCGTACGGAGTCTCCGAGTTTTTAGTTGAATGTAAGTGTTGCTGCCATTTATAATTATCTAAGTGTTACCGACCAATGCTGTGCAGTCTTCGGCTTCTGTTTTTAATCTTTTATAAATAAATCACATACTAAATACGTCCAGAAATATTTCATTGAAGGCCAATTCATAAAACTTGGTCAAAAAATTAATATACTTTGCAACAACGGTAGTCACCTATTTGTAGACAGCAAATGAAACGCTTCGAACAACGTGTTTTACTGTCCTAAATCGCTAGAAAATTCCAGTATCTCACTAGCTACGCAACACACTGACTTTACAAAGGAATTTCGCAATCACCATCCGAATGAGACGTACAAGTTACCCCAAGGCACGGAGATGCGTCCATTCCGCGCAATTAATGTCGACTGTACAAAAGTACAGCGCAAACAACAAGATAATTTCCTTGTAGCATGTTCTTTGCCATTGAGACATTCAAGATACAGTTGCAACGCCATTATATGTTATCACACGTTGCCTTATGAAACAAGGTCGCATCCGTTACGCGCAATTTGACAAAAGTACAGTGCAAACAAATTGATAATTTCCGTGTTCTTTGCCATTGAGACATTCAAGATACAGTTGCAGCTCCGTGTGTCGCAACATTAAACATACTATACACTATATAAGTAGTTCTAAAACGCGATATTAAAGTTTTCACGGTGAATTGCATAAATACCCAAGACGTACCATATGGCATGGAGTCGCGTCCATTCCGCGCAATTTGATGTCGACTGTACAAAAGTGCAGTGCAAACAACAAGATAATTTCCTTGGAGTGTGTTCTTTGCCATTGAGACGGCTCAAAGGATGCAGTCTAGGATTTTTCAAGGATACTGCTGTGAAATTATCTAACTTTAACTAGATTAATTATTATGAATTTAACATCAAGTGTTGCGCTCCCCAAACTGATCAATAATCTTGGTATTCTTGGTATAATAATGGATAACGTTCACGTCCAGTAATTGAACCCTAGGTATGTAGTACTATTATATATTCTGTGCCCTAGGGGCTTTATAACCAGGAATAATAATAAGACTTATAATGTATGCATGCATCGGACCACAAATAACGCTCTAAAAGCGATTTCAACTATACTTAGGTACTATCTGTAGTTCTAAAATGTGGTTCATTTGCTTTAAGTAAAAGGTTTGTTTTTGCATAAGTATTTTCGTAACGTTCATATTGTGCACAATATGACAGTAGTTGATAGCAGTAGATATGCTTCTATGAGCGTGGGTCATTTGCCGTTACTAAGAGGTCGGTATTTGCAGTGTCGGAGCGGGAGCGCGCCGCGGGCAACGGCTCCCGGCGAACGCCTTACGCGCGCTCCGGTCACGACAACGACTGGAATTTCACAGTTATTTTGTTCATTTTGTGCACAATATGATCTATGTTGATAGTAGATGTGCTTTTGTAAAGCGTGGGTCATTTGCTGTTACTAAGAGGTCGGTATTTGCAGTGTCGGAGAGAGAGCGCGCCGCGGGCAACCGCTCCCGGCGCACGCCTTACGCGCGCTCCGGTCACGACAACGACTGGAATTTCACCGGGAACAGAGGTATGTTGGTCGATAAGGTTCCGTTTAATAATAAAGCTCAATATAAATTACTAGTGGATGGATGCTGCTTTAAAGAAAAATTAGAAGTAGATATATTTTCATCAAAATACATATCTACCGAAGTATAATTTGCGCTTCAGCGTCTTTGCAACACGATAAAATACAGAGCAGATTTTACGAAATCAATGAGCTAAGTTTTAACCGCAAATAACTTTCAGGAAATTTTCAAAATTTTAACATAAATTAGATAACAAGATGGAATAAGAAATACAAAGCCATTAGCGAACGATATCAAAAAACTTTCCCCGATATCTATTTCATGGAAGATAAAGAAAAACTTTGTCTAACAAATAAATTAAGGATTTATAACCAAAAAGGTCGAAATGTTTTAAACAACAGGCTAGAGGGATTTCGAATCTCAATACCGTCCGTAGGATGTCTGCAAAATCTTGAGGGACAATACATGCGTTTTTTAGTCCAAAAAATAACCAACATAGTTGTTGATATGATTAGTTAATTCTATACTACGTATATCTGTATTGCAAAGTTTTAATAAAAACCTTTATGTTATCTTTATCCCATATACACAAAAATATCTTGTCTATTAAAGAAGCTTCAAGCGTGGGAGACAAAGCCAAAATAAGAAATAAACAACAGGTGAAGTTTTCCACTTACCGTCCGTGTCACAACTCGGTACAACTTCATCATAAAAACACGGCCGACTTTCAACATTGAGCTTCTTCTTGTGGGTTTCGAGTCAATCAACCCGATGAACCCTGGTGTCAGAGTTTTTTAACCGCCTAATAGCACAGCTTATTAGGCCTCTGACGTGGTTTGTGTAACGACCACTATCAAAAACAGTGACCGGGACCGCAACTTAACGTGCCCTCCGGGGCACGGAACCTTTTTCTTTTCGGACAATCAGGTCGTTCAGCCTGCAATGTCCTAACAAAACTGGGGAAAACCTTACAAAGTGATAAATTAACAAATATAACAACAACTAAATATAATAACAACTTTGTGTTCCTCCTGGGAATCGAACCCAGGACCTCCGGATCGAGAGGCCATGGCTCAGACCACTAGACCACGGAGGCAGTTAACATTGAGTTACAAGCTACGAAAGCATGTTTTGCCAGTTTTGTCGGATCCTGTCGAAAGGCATTTATAATCTCCGGGAAAGTTAAAAACAATAAACATGGATCCAGGAAAGTTTTGTACTCAACTCTCATCAATCATCTTAGTTAATGCCCTTACCAACCTGTCTTCCAAGACCTTTCAAACTTATATAAAAGACAAAACTGACTTACGAAAATATCACTTTGGAACTTGTGCTTCGAAACCTATGTTAAATTGTTTTACAAGATAATAGACACTTTGACAAAATTCTCTTCATGTTTGATTTTTACATATCTTAAGTATAGTTTAATTAAGATATAACCACCACTTTGCAACATATTATTATCTTGTAATTTTATTATCAGAGATTGAAGTGTAACAGTTGGGAAACTATAGAAGAGGTTATAGAATTCAATAATATTCGTGTAAAAGCAGGCATAGTTATTCTATTTGAATGAAAGAGCCGACATAATAATGAAATTCCTATATTCGAGCGAAGGAATAAGTGGTCGGTGGCAGTCACGCTCGCCGTGAAGAGCGGTGACACCAAATAGCGGGGAACGAATAAATCATGGAACAAAAGGACCTATGCCTCTTCTCTATTGGTAGTAAATTAGACCTTACGATTCCAGAGATAAGATCTTAATTGGTATGTGGGCGGTAAAGCGTTTAGGGCGTGCGGTTGGATGTGCCCGGGGAGCTGCGTCACTGAACTCCTTTGTTTGAGCTGAAGAGCTGACTCTAATAGCTTGCAGCGGATCCGCGCTTAAAAATGGACTTTTAAATATTTTATGAAGAAGTCGGGCGCATGCTGGCACAGAAAATAAAATAACACCTTGCAGGACAGTTTGATACTCAGCGTATGCAGAGTCATGTGAGCTTTTTCGTATATATAAAACAAAGTTAATACCGATTACCACTAACGTACTCTGTGACCTATCATAGAGTAAACTCCTAGTTAAGTAAGACGTGTATTCGTTTCCGTAGCGCTATTTTTGCTTTGGGGCATTTTGGTTTGTCCAACACATTTTGAATGTGACATTTTTACAAACAATGTGAATGTGACTGACGGTTTCCACAAGCTAACCTTTTGAAGATGGCACACCTTTAAGTAGAGACCAAAGCTATACCATTTCCATAATTACAAATCACTGAAGAATTTCAATAGGTATTTGAAAGATTTCTTTTAAACAACAATAAATAAAATTAATAAATACAATTTTTACAATAGAGCAACAAGTTAATGTAACAAAAAAGTAAAAATACACACGTCTGTTCCTAAAAGGGAATTCTAATGTTCATGCGTTTGGAAGAAGCTCGCATACAAACATGTAGGTAGGTAGATAATACGAACCCTAAAAATTACACCCCTGTTTTGCAAACTCATGCAAAAAGCGCAGATAGATATACACATACATATACACGCGGGCTGGATAAACCTTGCGCCGCACCTCGCCCAATATATTATGCAAGTGGTTGACCTCCTGTTAACAGGCCCCATTTGTTCCTCTGAGGAAACTGACTAGACGCGGGAACAAGGGTCGACCAAGCCACGTAGTTTATTTTTCTTTGCGTTAAGGAAAACAGACTCGTCTCTGGGAAAACAAGAACTTTTTTGCTGGGTCGGTCAGGGATTCTCAGATTAGAAGTTGAGTAGCTGAAAGAAAAGTACCTAATCGCAACTTAAACAAACGCCTTAATATTGTGTTGCGAATGCAGAGCCCGATCGACTACAATTGAAAAAGTGATTTTTCTGTAAATCGCACACAAACACAACTAGTACTATTTTTCTTTTCCAGCAAAACTAAATCAAATATTATTAAAAACTCTTTCCAAGAAATGAAAAATATTAATCGAGACTTGTGTAAAAACCCTATAAAAAATTCAGCGAACAGAGTAGATATTTTGTTTTTCACGTAAAAATAAAAGATGAGCTTGATGAGAAGCCATATCGAAATATCCAATTTTAGAGTTGGCAGCCCTAGACAAACCAGACGTAAAAGATGACCCACAGAGCACAGACAGTTTATTTTCCTTTGCGCTGAGCAAGCCTTAGTCTTGTCTTTCAGTAGTAAGATTTGAAGATTGGAGTATTTGGAGAACGACTCTCTCGCATCGGCGTATTTAAACTGTACATTTTCTAGCAGATCTACCAGAAATGTCAACGGAGAGAATAGAGCATATTTTCCTGAAAAATAAGATAGTTTGCTCAAAAATATGAACATCCACTGAGATATATGGAAGTACCTTACAGTTTATGTAAAGAATTTGGCATGGCCTGCAGTGAACAAAGCTAGACAAGTATGAGAAAGCTTGATCGTGTTTAGAATGACCTAGAGTATAGATAATAATGTAAGAATTTGCACTACATTAGTCTACTACCAGGAAGAGTACCTACTTCTACTTGTAATAATTTGCATTATCTTCTAATTATAGAAGCAATATTATAAGTACGTCCATTCTATAGATACACACACTACATGCTCAACTGGTATTGTACATGTGTTGTATAATGAACTAAATACACCGAACAATAGTAGGCACTCCATATTCATCTTCACACTGAGTATAATTACAGCCATTAAACAAAACCATAAGCGGATTCTGAACAAAGGGTCGAAACTAAAAGGCCGCAATTTATAGTGAGCTCTAATGAAGGGACCCTGAAAAGGTCCTGCATTTTATGGCATTATTCTTGAGCCGAGTCCAACATATCGCGCCCCTGGGAAAACTACAGCTTAAATTTAATTCAAACTTTATTGCTCGCTCTAAACGACCAACGTAGAAAAATGAGGCAAAGCAGGAAACGAGGTAATAAAGTTAGAGAAAAGAACAAAATTATTGTGTGTAAAATTTTCGCGTGCTCTCAGCATCTTTGTTGTGTCCATGTTTTATGTTGAGTCGGAAAATTACCCTGTTCAGTCGAACAAAATTTTTCGCTTCCCTGGCTTAAAAAATACCAGAGAATTGAAAAGCATGCAATTATGAACAAATAATTAGTTTTGCTGTTGCAGTCGGAACCGAGTATTGGGCAACGTTAGTTGTATTCTTGGAGTATTGGAAATTCTCGCTCAATTTTCTGTTTTACTCTATTACATTTGCTCTACGTTCAAACTGAAAATTACTGCAGAATAGAAAACGGTGGGTGAGAATTGAGTCGTTGCTTCAACAGAACAGCAATGTTGTTTTAAAAATACTTTTTCAATTTGCATTCATTGTGTTAGATTTACATATTTTTTTGTAAAAGCGTGTAACCGCATAGGATTAGGGTGCGGCCATTGTTATTCCATTTTTCTCCGGGTGAATCTGTGGGCAATCGGATTAAAAGCGTTTTGTTTTCGCGTAATTATAAAGCTGCAATCTGCGTCGCAAATCAGCTGGACTTCCGAGAACGTGACTTGCCGAAAACTGAGCTTGATCGAAATTACTTAATTGAATTATTCACATCGCGTTCGTTATAAATAACCCTGCTGTAAGGTAATTGAATTTAATTTTTCGTTAATAAAAAAAAGGAACGCATTTTTATTTTAAATTCAACATGGCAGCTTAACGTTGTAACCTGTGATAGTACATAAACTTGTAGAAGCCAAATCTGTTCACGAAAATCTAGGGATAGAGGCAAACGTATGATTCATGTTTCCAGCGGAACCTAAGTCCTGCAGATTTATAGCGGGCCCAAAGCAAACAATTTATAAAAGCGTGATTCCACTTAATCATCTGACGTGGAAAAAGCCGTGAGCTGGATCCGGCTTCGTGCCGGTTTGTCCGGCGCAAGGATTTGCGATCCGGACCGTCTTCAATCCGCGCGATCTCCGTAATACCACCTTAACTACTTATGCTGGGCTTTCGCATTCTATACGTAAATTAAAATGAATTTCAGATCCCCTAAGCCCTCTGAGCTCCCTGGATAATAAGCAAAATAAGCTTGTTTCTTCGAGCCGCGCTTAAGGAATACGGGATTCAGGGTAGAGTTGAAAGAAACATAGATTTAAAGAGATAAAATGTTTTCAACAAAAAATTCGGTGTACATTTTAGCTAAGTCGGATTCAAAGAAATTTAAGCTTAAATTATATATATATTTTTTGCCTAAATTTTATTTTTCTTCGCAGATTCAAAACCAGAGTTAGTGTACTGGTTTTCGGAGCAGACGTTGCAACCTGGTCCCATTGTGTCACTCAAATGCGTTGCCATGGGTCACCCTCCACCACAATTCACGTGGCTTCTAGATGGATTTCCAATACCCACAAATTCCAGGTAAGGATTCCGATCCAGTACTGGAGTACATAGTTTCACATCCAATTTCCAAACCTTTCAGTTAACGACAACTTATATCTAAACTCAAGTGACTAGATTGGATGCTCTCGGAGCTCGGGCGTCTGTGGCTTTGTTTTGTGAGTTGAGTAATTTAAACCTGAACAAAGCAGCAAACAGCGTTAGATGTGGACGGCTTTAAGGGCCTTTGAATCAGATGCAAGAAGTTGGACGCAATGGAACTGCGTCAAAACAAACCGTTGCTGTCTATTCAAGTTCTGTGAACTTGCAGTTGAAATATCTTAATTTAATTAAAGCAAAGCTAGGAACGTTGTGAACAATGACCCAAACTTTGAATCAACCCTATTATTTCAGCAGAAATTACATTGCTTTATAAAGCTTTTAGTTGAAGTTTCGATGGGAGCTCCAGCATTATTATTATATTTTCTTTATCAGATTCGTGGTGGGTCAGCATGTCACACTTCAAGATGACGTGGTCAGCCATCTTAACATCAGCCGCGTAACAGAACAAGATGGCGGCGAATACGCGTGTGTAGCGAGCAATAGCGCGGGAAAAGCGCTGCATGCGGCCAGAGTGAACGTGTACGGCTTGCCTTACATCAGAGAGATGCCGAAAGTTACTGCGGTTGCGGGCAGCGACTTGAACATCAAGTGTCCTGTTGCTGGCTACCCGATAGAGAGCATCACTTGGGAAAGAGGTGAGTTTTAGAAAATAGAAGCAACAGCAGTGTACTGAATATTTAATGTCTAGAGAGCTGAAATTGTTTCCTCCTGCTTTTTGGGACGTGAAGATTGGAGTCTTTCACAAATCATACGTAGACAGAGTAGGGTAAAAGGAAAGTAGTGGCGAAGCTTTCATCTATAAAGCTCCTTCAGTCTTTGACGTCAGCTGTAATCTGGCTGCCATATACTACATCCGGTACGTCACGTGCGTGCACGTAGTTCCGCGCGGCCGGGAACCGTGCCAGCGTATCCGGTAAATATCGCACGGAATTTGGCAAAGAATTGACGCGGAATAGGCAATATCCTGCGAAATTAACTTATGGCATGTCTGCGTCGTACAATCTTTGGTATAATATCTGTGCGCGTAATAAAATAGACAATTGAATACGCTGTCGTGTAAGTCAGATTGCATGTTATGTCATTTTATTATTTTGGATGATAAATTTTCCAAGTAAACCTAACCTTACCTAACTGTAAAAATAAAGAAACAATGTAAGACGTAAAAATAAGCCTGCCAAAATAACGCCAAGATTTGATGTCCTTTGGGAGCTACTTTTAACTAGATTTTTTTTATCTCCGTTGAATTGGAACCTTTAGCCGAACATTTTTTATACCTTACCATAAAAATATATACTTTGATATCCATGTTAGTTATAAAATAAAAAAAGTTTATACTATTATAACTTTTTCGATACATACAAATAGTTTAAAAAATAAATAATTACAACACCATTCATAATATTAGGTGCCCTCTAAATATTAGGGATCTTAAAACCACCCTATATCGTATTATTGTATTTAATTAAGGTTTACGAACAAAAGAATTTGTAAGATGATATTGAAACAAAAGGTTTAATTTAAATACAATGCTTTGAGTGAAATTCATATTTTATAATAATAATAAGTAAATACTGAAACAACAGAACATTTTACTTATAGTCTTTCAGTAAGAAGATATTGTTCACTACATCTCATGACTGATTGATGGTTATTATAGTCCAACGTATTTCGTTTTTATTAGATTTACTAAAACAGTAGGTACCTACCTAGCTGTCTATCTGTCTGAGTATAAAAGAGCTTCGAAATGCTCAAGAGTTGTCGAAAAGAAATCTCTATTCGAGCCATGAAAGAATAACCTTGCTATCATAAAGTTATATCATTGTGAAAGGACGAGAATAAAAAGAGTCCTTGCCCAAAGCGACTGAGCGAGTTCCAAATAAGACAGTGCCTAACGTTGATTTGATATTCAATATCTTATACAAAGGGATTCATTTTCTACGGATTGACGTGGTAAAAATAACTTTGAATTAAAGAGCTAACTTTTTTTAATAATTCATTGACGCATAATAAAGTTAGCTTAGAGACTACCAAGTCTCTGTGATCTGCAAGCTTATAAAATCGTGCTTTCGTAAGGTGTCTGAAGACGCCTTCTTATAAAGACAACTTATACAATGTTTATATACTTAGAAGGTCTAGACGATAGGATAACACTCCAGTAATAGAAAATGAGTATTTTGCTTTCATAAGCGGGTGCGTAATGAAACTCGTAAGTGAAAATCTTTTGCCCTTGTGCATTTTTATTCGAATGTTTCAAAGAATTTTATATATTTTACATACAACTAAGTATTAAAGTGAAACGATACGAAATAAAAATAAAAATAAATAAATAAATATCTTTATTTTAAGACAACAACAGTCCTTAGGTAGTAGTACAAAGAATTTGTAGACTAGATTTTTAAGAGCCGTTTTAGTTGAATAGATTCACAGGTGTTTTTAAATGCATTAAAAAGTTTTGATGTAAACGACTAGTAGTGAGAAAACCTTACTAATAGGCGTATGTCTCGTTTCACCACATTTCAAACTCAAATTTTGCTAAAGTGTTTGGAACCGATACATACTAAGCAGATGTAATTTAATTACTCATACAGTCTCCCACATTAACGTGCCCTCTAGACAATATTCGAGTAGTCTGGAGGTCAAACGCATTAGATGAGAAAGTTCCACCTAGACTCGCTCAGGTGTAACCAATAATAAACTGGAAAATAATACAATACGATTATGAACTCTATTGATACGTGATAGAGACATTATTTAAAACGAAGTATATGGTAAACATTTGATTGACTATTAGGTTTATATTCCCAGAGGCATAATTCTAAGGCGTGTGATAAAGGGCACCTAATGGTTGTTATTTAGTAACTTGAGAAGATAGCCGAGATATGAAAGTTTATTAACGAGATATTAACGAGTTTGGCTATAAAGTCAATACGATCATGATAAGGGATCCAAGAAGGGTTAGAATTTAGTGAAATACCCGGCGATAGTTTTATCTATCTAGGATAGGATAGGCGATCTATTCACCACACTTTTGAATAGTTAGCTAATTATGTGGTAGATGCGACAAAAAAAGTTTAAACGAACGAATTTGCCCAAAGAGTCGATCTAATTTTTTTAAATAAACTGGCTTCTCCTTGCACTTTAATTGCACCTAATCAATCAATTTCTTTGGACATTTATTTATGTTTATGTCACTATTATATATATTTATTAATTGTTTATTGTACACAAGTAACATGAAAAGACAATGCAAAAGGAATAACGACACAACAGGTACAGCTTATTTCTAGTAAGAAATTATAAATATATATTTCTTTACATATATTATTTCTAAAACAACCCACAACATTTGCCTGATATGCCGTTAACGGTGCTCTGCATACTCCACAAGGGACAAAGACGTGATTGTATATTAGGCCCTACATTTAACGTTATCGGCACAACACCTACTTCCACGAAACATAAAAAAAGCGAGGTCGGGCTCCGGAAAATAAAATAAGCGGAGGAGCCGTGGCAATTCAATTTGGACGAAATGTCGAAAGAAATTGCGTCAATTTTTATCATTAACGACTACCTGCGTAAATACAGAATAGAAAATTATCTCTTCATAACCTTGACGTTTTTAAACGTGTTTTGAATTCTATAAAAAATAATTAATATCTAATTAATGAATGGCATCAAATGAAAAAGGCGAAGGCGACGTGACGAAAATGGTTTTTATTAGGCCGTTGACCCTCTGCCTATCCCGTAAAGAATTTAATATGCTTTTATTTGTCAAAATTCTGTAATCTGTGAGTCAGTCAAATCCTTGAAGGCAACACGACCTATCGAAAAACAATATAAAGCGGTTCGTAGAAGTTCGTAGACATTTCTACGGCGTAGCAAAGTACAGAGTAATACAGATTATCACAAAAGTTCGTAGACTCCACACTTGCTCATGTGGTCATTCTTGGGTCAGTATTTATAGCTCCAGTCTTTATCTTACAAAGACAATATTATTGTTGTTATAGGCTCCATCGCCCTCTATAAAAAACAACTTGTAGGCGGTATCGTTTACAAGGTTTGTTTATACATCTCCCTTTACCTCCAGTTATATCGAAAAACAAACAACAGAAGAAATAACGGCAGTTTAGTCTAAGAGTATCGAGTTAAACGCCTCAGGAGAAACGGATGCGTATACTAGAAACACAGTAATGATGTTCGGATATAGAGTTAACACAAATACATTACTAACGGATATTCTTACGAAAATCACTCGTGTAGGTAGAACCTAAATGTTTTGAGATAAGATATGCCTACTGGTATAGATTTAAGTTAATTAAATAATTTAATTTACAAATCCTTTTTGAGATAAAACTGAATTTCTTGTATAATATATGTAAACATTGGAGACATAAATAAATGTATTGATTAACATGGTAAGGTTAGGTTTTACTTGGAAAATTTATCATCCAAAATAATAAAATGACATAACATGCAATCTGACTTACACGACAGCGTATTCAATTGTCTATTTTATTACGCGCACAGATATTATACCAAAGATTGTACGACGCAGACATGCCATAAGTTAATTTCGCAGGATATTGCCTATTCCGCGTCAATTCTTTGCCAAATTCCGTGCGATATTTACCGGATACGCTGGCACGGTTCCCGGCCGCGCGGAACTACGTGCACGCACGTGACGTACCGGATGTAGTATATGGCAGCCAGATTACAGCTGACGTCAAAGACTGAAGGAGCTTTATAGATGAAAGCTTCGCCACTACTTTCCTTTTACCCTACTCTGTCTACGTATGATTTGTGAAAGACTCCAATCTTCACGTCCCAAAAAGCAGGAGGAAACAATTTCAGCTCTCTAGACATTAAATATTCAGTACACTGCTGTTGCTTCTATTTTCTAAAACTCACCTCTTTCCCAAGTGATGCTCTCTATCGGGTAGCCAGCAACAGGACACTTGATGTTCAAGTCGCTGCCCGCAACCGCAGTAACTTTCGGCATCTCTCTGATGTAAGGCAAGCCGTACACGTTCACTCTGGCCGCATGCAGCGCTTTTCCCGCGCTATTGCTCGCTACACACGCGTATTCGCCGCCATCTTGTTCTGTTACGCGGCTGATGTTAAGATGGCTGACCACGTCATCTTGAAGTGTGACATGCTGACCCACCACGAATCTGATAAAGAAAATATAATAATAATGCTGGAGCTCCCATCGAAACTTCAACTAAAAGCTTTATAAAGCAATGTAATTTCTGCTGAAATAATAGGGTTGATTCAAAGTTTGGGTCATTGTTCACAACGTTCCTAGCTTTGCTTTAATTAAATTAAGATATTTCAACTGCAAGTTCACAGAACTTGAAATAGACAGCAACGGTTTGTTTTGACGCAGTTCCATTGCGTCCAACTTCTTGCATCTGATTCAAAGGCCCTTAAAGCCGTCCACATCTAACGCTGTTTGCTGCTTTGTTCAGGTTTAAATTACTCAACTCACAAAACAAAGCCACAGACGCCCGAGCTCCGAGAGCATCCAATCTAGTCACTTGAGTTTAGATATAAGTTGTCGTTAACTGAAAGGTTTGGAAATTGGATGTGAAACTATGTACTCCAGTACTGGATCGGAATCCTTACCTGGAATTTGTGGGTATTGGAAATCCATCTAGAAGCCACGTGAATTGTGGTGGAGGGTGACCCATGGCAACGCATTTGAGTGACACAATGGGACCAGGTTGCAACGTCTGCTCCGAAAACCAGTACACTAACTCTGGTTTTGAATCTGCGAAGAAAAATAAAATTTAGGCAAAAAATATATATATAATTTAAGCTTAAATTTCTTTGAATCCGACTTAGCTAAAATGTACACCGAATTTTTTGTTGAAAACATTTTATCTCTTTAAATCTATGTTTCTTTCAACTCTACCCTGAATCCCGTATTCCTAAGCGCGGCTCGAAGAAACAAGCTTATTTTGCTTATTATCCAGGAGCTCAGAGGGCTTAGGGGATCTGAAATTCATTTTAATTTACGTATAGAATGCGAAAGCCCAGCATAAGTAGTTAAGGTGGTATTTACGGAGATCGCGCGGATTGAAGACGGTCCGGATCGCAAATCCTTGCGCCGGACAAACCGGCACGAAGCCGGATCCAGCTCACGGCTTTTTCCACGTCAGATGATTAAGTGGAATCACGCTTTTATAAATTGTTTGCTTTGGGCCCGCTATAAATCTGCAGGACTTAGGTTCCGCTGGAAACATGAATCATACGTTTGCCTCTATCCCTAGATTTTCGTGAACAGATTTGGCTTCTACAAGTTTATGTACTATCACAGGTTACAACGTTAAGCTGCCATGTTGAATTTAAAATAAAAATGCGTTCCTTTTTTTTATTAACGAAAAATTAAATTCAATTACCTTACAGCAGGGTTATTTATAACGAACGCGATGTGAATAATTCAATTAAGTAATTTCGATCAAGCTCAGTTTTCGGCAAGTCACGTTCTCGGAAGTCCAGCTGATTTGCGACGCAGATTGCAAGCTTTATAATTACGCGAAAACAAAACGCTTTTAATCCGATTGCCCACAGATTCACCCGGAGAAAAATGGAATAACAATGGCCGCACCCTAATCCTATGCGGTTACACGCTTTTACAAAAAAATATGTAAATCTAACACAATGAATGCAAATTGAAAAAGTATTTTTAAAACAACATTGCTGTTCTGTTGAAGCAACGACTCAATTCTCACCCACCGTTTTCTATTCTGCAGTAATTTTCAGTTTGAACGTAGAGCAAATGTAATAGAGTAAAACAGAAAATTGAGCGAGAATTTCCAATACTCCAAGAATACAACTAACGTTGCCCAATACTCGGTTCCGACTGCAACAGCAAAACTAATTATTTGTTCATAATTGCATGCTTTTCAATTCTCTGGTATTTTTTAAGCCAGGGAAGCGAAAAATTTTGTTCGACTGAACAGGGTAATTTTCCGACTCAACATAAAACATGGACACAACAAAGATGCTGAGAGCACGCGAAAATTTTACACACAATAATTTTGTTCTTTTCTCTAACTTTATTACCTCGTTTCCTGCTTTGCCTCATTTTTCTACGTTGGTCGTTTAGAGCGAGCAATAAAGTTTGAATTAAATTTAAGCTGTAGTTTTCCCAGGGGCGCGATATGTTGGACTCGGCTCAAGAATAATGCCATAAAATGCAGGACCTTTTCAGGGTCCCTTCATTAGAGCTCACTATAAATTGCGGCCTTTTAGTTTCGACCCTTTGTTCAGAATCCGCTTATGGTTTTGTTTAATGGCTGTAATTATACTCAGTGTGAAGATGAATATGGAGTGCCTACTATTGTTCGGTGTATTTAGTTCATTATACAACACATGTACAATACCAGTTGAGCATGTAGTGTGTGTATCTATAGAATGGACGTACTTATAATATTGCTTCTATAATTAGAAGATAATGCAAATTATTACAAGTAGAAGTAGGTACTCTTCCTGGTAGTAGACTAATGTAGTGCAAATTCTTACATTATTATCTATACTCTAGGTCATTCTAAACACGATCAAGCTTTCTCATACTTGTCTAGCTTTGTTCACTGCAGGCCATGCCAAATTCTTTACATAAACTGTAAGGTACTTCCATATATCTCAGTGGATGTTCATATTTTTGAGCAAACTATCTTATTTTTCAGGAAAATATGCTCTATTCTCTCCGTTGTACATTTCTGGTAGATCTGCTAGAAAATGTACAGTTTAAATACGCCGATGCGAGAGAGTCGTTCTCCAAATACTCCAATCTTCAAATCTTACTACTGAAAGACAAGACTAAGGCTTGCTCAGCGCAAAGGAAAATAAACTGTCTGTGCTCTGTGGGTCATCTTTTACGTCTGT
>JARACY010002522.1:0-41890 GCA_029255725.1 Scrobipalpa atriplicella
GCAGGCGGGGCGTTGCGTAGCGCGTTAGGCGGCGTGCCATGCGGTAAAATAAAACATGTGGCGTTTCTAAGATTTCGTTCACGGAGAAGTTATTGGCGTTTGCTTGAATTCTGGTTCGCTCGTACGTATCTACCTGAACGAGCTGTTCTTTTGTTACGTTACACTACGTTCCCTTTGCGTTAAGGTTCGCTGGATAGTGACGGGTCGTTCGCTTACATTTACAATCCGAAAATTCTATATTTTTAAAGTACTTATGTCCATAGTGCATCGAGCTGCTGGGCGCGGGCTGCCTGCCCGAGGAGATGAGCGGAGGTGCTGCGCATCCTCAACAAGCTGCTCACCGAGCACTTCGAGCGCGCCACCGAGCGGCACCAGAAGCGCAACGACGAGGACTACGACGAGGTCAGTATACTCGGTGCAAGCAAACTGATCAGCCTGAACTAATTTTTAACACATTTTTTTAAAGAATATCACTTTCGGGTCACGGATATAAAATGTCCGCAAGCCAATCGTTTGGCCAAAGATTTGGTGGCACCTGATATAGCTACTCAAGTATGTACTCATCTATAAACAAACTGGTTTTATACTGGGTTAATATCAACAGAAAAGTCAAGCAAGCATTACATCTTCTCTACAATTTATATTAGTCTTGTTAGTAGATAGGTGAATATACGCACCTGCAGTCTTGATGCCGAAGTTCTGCTGCTCGCCGAGCGTGACGAAGTGCCAGTCCAGGTCTCCCTCGATGGTCTCCAGGTCCTCGTTGTCCAGCAGCGCCACCTCGGGCTTCATGGCGGCCGTGCGCATCACCGGCTCCATCACCATCGGCAAGAACTGGGAGAACCGCTTGCCTGTAAGGCAACGCTTATATTAGATAAATAAAAAAATCATCTACATTCTTCGTCATATTATTTTGCTTCGACTTTCGACTAAAGCTCGTTTCTTCTCAGTGGAACACTAATCCTACAATGAAAATGGCAAGTTCTTAGTACTAAAATATCTTTATAACGACTTTGTAATCTTTTACTTACCGAGAATTCTGCAGAATCTGGACCACGCTGAGATGAGGTACGAAGTCTGCGGGTCGTCGGCCGGGAGCCCCTCGCCCTTCATGTGCCCGATCAGCAGGCCCATCACCTCGATGGCGTCGTCTATGAACTTCTCCGAACCCACGGCGAGACCTGTAAGCGAAAGGGAATAGCTTGAACCTATTGTATGAAATAAATACATACATACATAAATCACGCCTTTATCCCTTATGGGGTAAGCAGAGCGTTAACGACCCAAACAAAGGTCGTTCCGCCACGTCTGATATGTTTTGAGGGTTGTTAAAGATAGATCTGTATATTGCTGTAGTGACAGGTTGTCAGTCCATCGCCTAAATTACAATATACTGAAACCCTCGACTCCTTTAGCTGGTTTTTACAGCATGCCCGGGAGGAGATGCAGCTGGCACATTCTATGTTTTTCTATCACTTCCAGTCCAGCATGGAAGAATGGAAAAGAGAGTTTCAATATAGCTTTATGGATTTTTCATTAAAATGTTTTGATGACAAATGCATAAAGTGGCGTGGTTTGCAATGAAGTGTTATCAAGGGACTGACCTCCAAATGTATGAGGAACATCGGACGCTAATTATCTCGTTATTTAATTTTGTAAGATTCTTTGCAGCTACACTATTAAAAAATATAGCCAAAATAAAATAACCTTACCAAAGATAGCAAGGCAAATACATGGACCAAAGTGGTTAATTTTGCCGCAAAATATTGAACTAACAATAGTATCATGGCCTTGAGAAAATACAAAATCACCAATATTATTGCCTTTTGACAATACTATCGATACTATTGAAAACCAATATTGATAGTATCGATATTATTGCCGGAAAGCAATAGTATTGGACTATTGATATTACTATTTTTCATGATCAACTATTACTATCAAACTATCGATAGTACGGCAACACTACTAGCGTATGTGTTTAAAACTCGAATATTTAAATGAAGAAATGTGAAACTCAAAATAAGACATGGCCCAAAGGTCTCAGTTACCAGGCCAAAAACCTTTAAGAAAAAAAAAATTACCTATGAGCGAGACGCACTCGATGGTCTTGCCCCTGAGCATCTTGAGCTCCTCGGTGTTGGCGTTGGCGATGATGTACTTGAGGCAGGGCAGCAGGCGCTCCACGTACCCAACGAAGTCGCTCTCCACCGTGTCGGCCACTGAAGCGATCGTCGTCACTATCTGCTCTAACACCAGCTTAGTGCCGCGCTCTACCAGCTGAGAAATAAAAACAACATGTCAAGTCGTGAAGTATGAAAAATCTAGAAACTTATACACACATACAATCACGCCCCTATCTCTGATAGGGTAGGCAGAGCGCAAACAACCTGAACAAAGGTCGTTCCGCCACGTCTGACAAGTTTTGAGGGTTTTTATAGTGACAGGTTGATTGAAAACATCGAATCTCTTAGCTGATTTTTACAGCATTTTCGGGAGGAGATGCAGTTGGCACATTCTATGTTTTTCTGTCACTCACAGTCCAGCATGGAAGAAAATAATACTGTTTTGAAAAAAGGATTCATAAATGTGTGTGAACTGAGATCCCTCGCATTCTATAGTTAGAAATAGAGGGAGCAAATGCCACATTTGCTCTTCCAATGATATGGATGTGATGTAACCATTAGGAAGGTTATATCACTAACGATTCATTGGGTAGTATTGCCATGTGAAACGGAACCTTACCTCTTTGAATTTAGTGGTCAGGATGGCTTCCAGTTTTCCCATCAACGGCTCGAGGTACTGTGTCAAAATGGCTTTAGGACAATCTTCACTGAAGTTCACTAAGGCAGCAGCCGCGTGAGCCTGCAACAAACAGAAATAACTTAAGATTTTTATAACTCGTATGCATTGGACGAAGATGTTAGCGTATTTCCGAACAGAGTACATGTTAAACCGAAATGTTGAATGAATGTCTAAATATTTCTCTGTAAGGCGAGACGATCTCATAATTGTAACTTCGAAACAAACGGTTATCGTATTCCAATTTATAAACATTGTAACATTCAAACTGCTTATTGCAATATACAGAAACCTTCGGTTCTCTCTTTTTGTAATATTCCCGGTCAGAACAGCAGCCAGTACGTAGTCCAATATACATACATACATACATAAAATCACGCCTTTATTCTTATTGGGGTAGGCAGAGCAAAAACGACCTAAATAAAGGTAATTCCGCCACGTCTGACAAGTTTTGAGGGTTATTATACAAGTGATTATGTATATTGCTATAGTGACAGGTTGTCAGCCCATCGCCTAAATTGCAATACACTGAAACCCTCGATTCCCTTAGCTGATTTTTACAGCATGCACGGGAGGAGATGCAGCTGGCACATTCTTTGTTTTTCTATCACTCCCAGTCCAGCATGGAAGTTGTAGAAGTCCAATATGCAAGTATCTAAATATCTAAACACAAATACACGATCACACTCATAGCCCCCACTAGGATTCCCTGTATCGGGGTGCCATGGACACATACAGAAACAACCACAAAGAACACCCAGACCCAGAAACAGACATTTAAATTCATCAAATATCTGCCCGGCCGGGAATCGAACCCGGGACCCTCTGCGTCGCAGGCAGATACGCTGCCAATTAGTGTACGCGGGTCGTCATAAAGTATAAAATATTAGTATTTGACCTGCACGCGCGGGTTGGCGTTGTCGTCGAGCACCATCAGCAGCCCGGGCACCACCTTGTCGTGGAACTTCTTCTCGAACACGGGCGCGAAGTCCGTCGACATCTGCCCGATGGCGTTACACGCCGCGAACCGGACGCGCGGGTGCTGCAAATATTATGATACATTACAAACATGAAATATGATAATAAATTAGAAACATGAACTATATTCGTGGTTTAGTGGTCGGGGCATGAGTTTCGATCCGGAGGTCGGGAACACAAAGTTGATACCGCGGAGGGATACAAAGTTGACACCGCGGGGGGAATACAAGGTTGATACCGCGGGGGGAACATTTAGTTGACTCCACGGGGGGAATACAAAGACAATACCACGGGGGAAACACAAAGTTAATACCGCGGGGGAACACAAAGTTGATACCGCGGGGGAAAACAAAGTTGATACCGCGGGGGGAACATTTAGTTGACTCCGCGGGGGGAACACAAAGTCAATACCACGGGGGGAACACAAAGGTAATACCGCGGGGGAACACAAGGTTAATACCGCGGGGGAACACAAAGGTAATACCGCGGGGGAACACAAAGTTAATACCGCGGGGGAACACAAAGTTAATACTTGTCAAATTAACAGTTTGTGAGATTTTTCCTAGTTTGGTTAGGACATTGCATGTTATCTCGTATACTGACCGGGTCGGTGAGGTAGTTGAGCACGGCGGTCACCACCTGGTCCAGCATGGCCTCCATCTGCTTGTGGCAGCCCTCGCCGGCCGACGACACGGCCATGAGCGCGGCGTGGCGGCGCCTCCAGTCCGCTGAGTTCAGCATCTCCGGCACCTGCCCCACGATCAGCCCCAGCATGATCTTGCCGCCCAGACCGCAGCACATGCGGTCCAGGGCTGATTCAGCGGCCACGTAGTTGCTACAAACAAAATTCGTGGTTATAATTAAGATTCACTCTGATTTTAGAGTGCTTTTACAGACAAACGGCAAAGAGCATCGCAAGCTCGCGTGTATCACTAGGAAGATAACAGCCGCAGGCGGTCGCGCGACTGCCGACTGCAACACGGCGCTAGATCGCGCATGATAAATGGTAAGTTAGCACTACTGGGCACAAGAACAGTGTATTTACGAAGTATGTTATCGAGGGACTGACATCCAAATGTAAAAACACCGGATGCTAATTATCTCGTTATTTGATCTTGTAAGGTTCTCTGTGATTACACCATAGAAAGTGTAGCCAAATAAAAAGAACCTTACCCCTTATTGAAATAGGAAGTCATTGACATTTTTACATACTGATGGATGGTGTGAATGTAAAATACTTGGATAGTAGTCGACTGCGGTTGCAAGCTAGACGCTCACGGGTCAACGCCTTTCATTATGGGCGATAGTACAGCAGGTTTGATAGCGCATCCATCTTTCAAATTCTCATTCCCACAATTCGAGAGATAGATTCTGATGGGATATGGATGGGATAAACGGGGGCTGTAAGATGATCATGTGACGTACTTGTCGCTGTCGTCGTCGTTGGCGTCGTCCTGCAGCGCCCACTCGGGCTCCTCGTCCAGCTCGCACATCATCTCCAGCACGAGCGGGGTGAGCACTCGCACGGCGTCGGCCGCTTGCCGCCGCACCATCGCCGGCGCGGTCTCGCACAGTGTCGTCAGCGTCTCTAGAGACAGCTGCCGCCAGTTGTCTTCCGCATTCGAGTCGCCTATCACCTGTTACAATGTTTCTGTTTTATTTTGCTGGAAAGTTTGACAAATATTTATAAAGATCCTCTTTGGGAGCACTTGTTTCCTAATGTTAAAAACTTCTAAAACAATTTTTGACATTGTAGCTGGTCCGATCATTACCATCTATCGAATATTTTCTGAGTTAATTATACTGTTTACGTATTTTACGTTACTATCATACATACAAAAACTATACAGCTTTCTTAAAATAGACGATCATTCATTTCTTCTAAGGCAAGTAATTAAATTACGCATCTTTTGGCAATATAAGAGATTGATGTTAGGCGATACATGACACATAGCATAACCCAGAAATAAAACAGGAAGCCAAGCATTGCCTTCAATGCCGTAAAAAATTAGAATGTCCGTAATCGTATGATACATTTCATTTACGCCAATTCATATTGTTCGACTGTCATTCATTTTATCGATTTGCTATTTTCGCCACGCACTTGCATTATTTATTCGTCTGTGGCAATATCGCAAGGACAACGAACTATCATTGTTTTAATCGAGTTTTCGTATCAGATCAATTTGCGATATTGCGCGAGACGTCCGCAAATATTTGCTTCTGACGTCTGTAGGTCTGTAGGCGAACAATGCCCGATTTACATAGTTCGATGTTGGCCTTGATATGAGTTCGTCAACTCGGGTCGTATTGAACTGGCCTAGCGAGCAATTGGGTACCGACCTTTGGAATAGTCGCGTACATGTATTATTACGAAATGATACGAGGTATCAAGCAAATTATGATTTATGAATTATGATTTCATACGGGATATATTTAAATAGCAATATGGAAAACTGATAAAATCTGTTTATGGTAAATTACTGCCAATGACAAAGAGAAATTATAGAATATTATTTGTTACGAAATTATGTTCTTTTTTTTTAAAGAATGCAATATGGAAACAAAGCATATAAAAACTCTTGTCTATTGTTGTTGCTCTTGAGTCACAAGAACAATGCTGAACAATTAGCGAATCTACTCAAATACTAGCAATGTGTAAACCACATTCATAGAACATTGCAACATACAGATACAATGCTATCAGAAATGATCAATTTATCTGCAGATCTTGTTCATCATCATCAGCTCATTTACGTCCCCACTGAGGGGCACGAGCTTACCCTGAATAAGATCATGTTACAAGAAAGTAATAACAGTATCTTACAGATTGATATTACTTAGTATTTTATATTTTTGCCCACTTTGATCGTCGTAAAAACTTTTTGAGTGACGATTTTTTTACCTCAGTTTATATAGAAGTCATTGGTTGAAATCCTGTGGATGTTATATGATGAATGCGACTTACCTTTATGCACACTTGGAAGATGTTCTCGAGCTGCGGTCGCAGGAACTTGGGCGTGGACTCGGCGAGCTCGATCAGCACTTTCAGAGCGGAGTCGTCTTCCGCCTTCTCGATCGTTTGAACTACCACCTGCGCAAATTACGAGATATGTTAGTTTATTTTTAAATGAAGATATTTTCGTTCACTTCCCCGCACATTGTCGAAGATAGAAAAAAAAAAACAAAATCAGATCAGTAGTTTTTAGGATTCATAATGGCGTCGCAGTTACACAATTAAAGTCTGTAGCATTTAAAACATTGCGTTTTGGCAAAACTGCCAGCCAAAAAGATGATATCAATCTGGCAACTATTCATTCATACGCCTTTCCGGTAATATTATATTTTGTCTTCGACTTATTTCACAGAGATATGTTACATATAACCTTTCTGTACGCCGAATAGACGACAGATACTGGAAGTGGGCAAAAATATAAAATACTAAGTAATATCAATCTGTAAGATACTGTTATTACTTTCTTGTAACATGATCTTATTCAGGGTAAGGTCGAGAATGGCGCGGTAACCATAGACAATTCCCCTCATCTTCCCCTAACCGTGCGCCCGTGAACGCACTCCTGAGTGGATTTATAATCTCAAATGAGGTAAACATACAGAGAAAAGGGATTATAGTTTCGATAAGTTGAAGATTGTCTTGAAAGCTACTATCAAACTCCATCCTATTTGAGGTTGGTGTTAGCGAAACTTCAAATTTAGTGTAGCACACTCTGGCAGTAACATATCTAACAATCAGATACGCACGTATAGTTGTGTGCAAGGATATGTTCAGCAGGGCTATGATGCGCACTGTAGACTTCAATGTGTTGCATACTTCACTATGATTAATGCCTGTCCTTTTTCGTTGTGAAGTGTGTAACGAAAGATATAATGCGTAAAAAAAGTCTACAGTGCGCATCATATCCCTGCAGATTACATTTACAGCTTTTTCAATGTATTATAATATACAGAGGAAAAGAAAGTCTCGATATTCGCCACGTGACAGCTCTTATCAATTCACATGGTTGTTGATAAGATGTGTTACTTTTTATTTACATTATTTCTATTTTTACAGTACAAGGTCTGTTGGATTTAGAAACGAATGGACGACTTCCGTGGTTTAAAATAATCCCCGTCGATATCATACTCCGATTAGTTGAAAGCAATTCTTTTTTTAAAGGGTTTGCTCTTGACTTCAGTCGCGACTGAGACGGAGTCGACGATGGATCGAGCTCACCCAGAAGATGCCTGTTCACTCTAACTTTGAAGTGTTGGAATTGTACGCATTCCGAAACAAAGACGCAGCTAAATGACAATTTCAAACCCTAAAAATGAGTGAACATCCTCTTCATCATCTTAAACTCCTGGCAATTATAACGAATGGGTTTTTGGGGTTGACGACCGACCCGATGAACCCTGTCTCTCCTCACCTGCATGACGGGCAGCAGCAAGTCCTGGAAGTGCTTCTGTATGGCGGGCTCTTTGTCGTGCAGCGTGATGAACGCGCCGACCGCCTTCACGGCCTGTATGCGCAGCTGCTCCGGCTCGCTGGGCTGTAGTGACGTCAGCAGCATGCGCTTGATCACGTCCAGGTTCTGGTTCTGCTGGTTGCCGAACACGCCGGGAACCGAACTGTACGACAAATGTGTGTTATTTATTAGTTACGGTTATTCGGTGGATTACAGACGAAAGATTAGGTGCACCGCGAGCTGTGTGTCTAAATAAAATCTAACCAGCCTAAAAGAATTTTCGGAAGCTTTGGGGCGTCGCCATCGATAATTTATTTTTACAAGACTGACTTAATATGATGAAATTGATGTTCAAGTATCAACAATCATTCTGCAAATTGATGTTTAAGTAACAGTAATTCCCATGATGATTACCTTCATCACTTGTGATAATATTTCGATGATTTAAACGAAACATTTGTCTTGAGGATTACTATCAAACTCCACCCTATGAGAGGTTGGTGTTAGCGAAATCTCAAGTTGCTGTAGCACACTCTGGCAGTAACATATCTTACACACAGATACGCACGTATAGTGGTGTGCAACTGATTACGGAGTCCCAAGTCGAGTTTATATAATAGGTGACTGATAACTAGATGATTAATGTTAAAGTGCGGGAAATACCCCACACGCGTGGTCATGACAAATTAAGATGTAAAATGAGCTCAAGGAACATTATTTTCAGATTAGAATGCAAGACTCAAATAAGGTATATTCTTGATACTTGTTGTGGACATTGTTTCATCTCAAGTCTGCCGCTCGGCCATACTTGTGATTGTACGTACGTACATGCGCCCTTGTGTGTGTACTGGCTGAGCGGCAGTCGTGAGATAAAACCTAGGCTCTATTGTTTAAAGATTTTTAATGGATGAAAATGTCGTGCAGCAGCCCCCGTAGCATGCAGCCGCGATAAGGCCGTGATAGCCGTTTTATCACACATTTTATCGCATCTATCTGTCAAATTGTATGGGAGTTTGACAGATAGATGCGATATATTCGTTATCGCGCGACGGCATGTTACAGGGGCAGAAATGTTGGAGTCCTGGAAGTCGGCCCACTGGTTCAAGCGATGTTTTCCTGCTAGATCTAAGGCAGTTGCTGATCAGTCTAAGAGCTGATACTCACGTGAACATGCGTATGGCGGCCTCCTTCATGTTGGAGTCGTTTGAGTTGGCGCAGTTGAACATGAACTGCAGGAACTCGGGCCACTGGTTCACGCCGTCGTCGTCGATATGGTTCCTGGCCAGCTCGGACACCACGTCGCAGATCTAGGGGAATAACTCACATGTCAGCAAAGTTCATTTTATTTTATTGGAACAAGAAAAAAAAAATCCTAATTAATGAATATGCAGTTACTGTGAAGTTACTTCTTTCATTTTAAGTTATTTGGAATTGTTAATCAGAATATTAATCACATTCACAACATTTGCGAATTTCTTTTCATTTTTATAGTTCTCATAATCAGTAATAATATATTCAGATAGTTACTCAAACAAAATATTGAATCAAGGTCAAAAAATTATTTCAATGATAATTGACCACAATGTTTACATAAATTACACAGCTTGGCAAAACAAATAATAAGCTAACTATCAGAGAATAATTTCTAACTTATCTATAGGGTGTAAGGGACAGCGTCCCGCAAACTGATAGGGTTTGCTCAGTCAACCAAACTGAACAACTACCACCAGGTTTTTTTTTCAGGAAGTGAAAAAAAAATTTAGCTTTTTCATACAAAATGACCACATCGATCAGACAATTTGTATGGAAAAGCAAATTTTTTTTTTCATTTCCTGAAAAAAAATCCTGGTGATAGTTGTTCAGTATCGTTGACTGAGCAACCCCTATCAGTTTGCGGGACGCTGTCCCTTACACCCGGTATGCAATTTTAGTTATATCAGTCAACTCTGATTAGAAATTAATTCTTATTAGAGTAAAGTATGCACATTATTTTTCCCGCGTAAAAGAACCCTTCATGACAAAGCATAAAAACATAATTGGCTATAATTATCTCTCCAACAATTAACCAAGTGTCAAACGCAATTGCTTTGCATCTGATGTCGCGCCGAATCAATGCTTCGTATTTTTATTTATAGTTTAGCACCAGTACGTGCAATAGGTATAGATTTGAGAATGAAGACATGTGTCTAAAACTATTCATAACATGTGGCTTCTGTTGGATATTGTGAATCATAAAAGTTGGGCTTTGGCATTTTTGTATATTAGTTATTAATTAGTAATAAAAAAAAAACAAAAAAAAACGGGTGAATATAAATAATCAGTAATGTAATTTTTTCATAGGTTTATCTATTAAGTTCCATAGTAAAACTGTGAGAGCAGTAGATAGACATGATTCAAATCAGAATAGCTAAACGATGAATCATCAATCATCATCACCTCTTGTGGCCTAAAATGATAGTGAGTAGTTCACACTGATGAATCAGAATCTGAATTAAGAACATAATTATTATTCTCTATTCTATTGAACTAAAAGAATAAACTAAATCTCTGATGGATGTACCTATTCCTATTAGAAAAACCAATGTACAAAAATATTAAATAGATAAGATCTGATTATCATCTGGTTATTTTTGATAAGAACAAATCATCAAATCTATACTAATATTATAAAGAGGAAAGATTTGTATTTTTGTGTGTATGTTTGTAACTAATAAACTCAAAAACTTCTGGACCTATTTCAAAAATACTTTCACCATTGGAAAGCTATGTTCACCCTGAGTAACATAGGCTACTTTTTACTGCGGGAAAATACATCATTTCCACAGAAAATCTTATTTAACAGCAGGTGACACCGCTGACAGGAAGCTAGTGCTCTATAAAGAGGCTCTTTATGATACTTCTTATGTTCTATTATAAATCAAATCATGTAAAATATAAATTTTAAAGAGCTTTAATTGACTCTAAACTGTTATTTGCACCAGCAGCAATCGTAAAACTTCGAGTTTTTAATGATAATGAATAATAAGTGGTCTGACCTTGCGGCGCAGATGTTGGCTGACATCCATCTGTAGTGTGAGGAGTAGTTGCTCCCGGAGCATGGCCTGCTGCTCAAACGGCAGCTTGGGGAAGAACTCAAAGAATTCAGCAGACAGCAGTCGGCGCAGCAGCACCGCTGCTGTGGCACGCCCTTCCTCACCCAGTTCCACATTCTGAAGGGCTCCTACTAAGTGGACCACCTTTGTCTCTGTTGTGATATTGTTGTAGGCTTCCTAAACAGAAACAGTTTACTTAATATGATGCAATATATTAGGATAGCTGTCTGCAGATCAATAGATTTTCGTTTGGAAATATTATGCAATTTTTTATTAATTAATAATATAAATAAAGAGATAACAGAAAAGGCACTATTTATCAATATGTCAAAATAAATAAAAACATAGGTACTTCTGAGGAGCAAACGACAACAAAGGGTAACTGTATGTAATGTTGGATCTTGAACTTGACCTGAATTCCCGCCTAAATGAATGATACAAAATAACAATCGTATGTAGTGGAAATCAGCGCTAGTCAATGGAAATATCGTACCAAGCACTGCCTATCACCTTGAGATAACCGCAATACATTTTTCGCGGAATTTAGCTCTACTTCAAAAGCATTGAAGCGCGCGAGTCATAAAAATAAATTATGCGGCGAAACCACATGGAACAAGCCGTTCACCGCCCAAATCTATTTCAATGGTTATTAGGAAAATAATATTTTTCGTTGAGGTTACTGAATGTTACCTGAGGTTAAACAGGTTTTCCCCAAAAGAGTAAAACCATACAGAAAGTGCAAATATTCTTTTCTAACAGCAATTAGTTCGTTGTGTAGTATTGTTACGTTAGGAGTCCTCCATGACCACGTTTTGACACGAGGCCGCAGCTTCAAGTTATTCGCAAAAAATACATAATCATATCAAGCTATCAAGGCAAATAATGTATTCAAGAGAAAGATAATAGTTTTACTTACTTCTGCTTGAGATCTGATGTCATTATCTGGTGATAATAAAGTACTTAGTAATTGGAAAAACTGCGCCTGATCTCCTGCCATTTTGAACTTCTTCAAAAAGGCCTGTCTGACGTTTTTTCATAAAAATTTATCTGGCACTACGACATTTCCACTATGCAGCCAGTATTATTTTTAATAACCGGTTTCTGTATCATTGTCTATGGAATGGACGTCAAACAGAACCGGTATTTGCAGGGACTTTCAAAAAATAGAGTGTATCCGAATCCGAATTCATTCTACTTTTTTTTTTTAATTATTTATCAAACGTCAAAAAAAACTAAGGCGCAGAAGGGTTGTTTTATCTTGGTCTTAGGTTTTTATTGTTCTGAGGGTTTTTATTTCAAATGCAGAATTTCTAAACATCCCATTTATATTTTAATTATTAAAACCATGCATGGAATTTAATATTCCATGCAAAATGAGGCCCACACAGGTTAAGATGGTACGTAAAAATATATAACCTTAAAATATAACCCTTGGATATACATATTTCACAACGATACATCATCTGTTTTCAGGCAAGTTCAATTATTTTAGCTGGTCTGGGCATGGCTGCGGTTGGCTTTGCTGGCCGTTACGTCATGAGACAAATACCGAACGCCTCAACAAAGTTTGCAGAAGCCATGAAAAACTTGCCCAAGTTTGATGCAGACAGCCTAGCAAATTCTAGATATTACAAAGGTGGTTTTGAACCTAAAATGACTAAAAGAGAAGCTGCCCTCATTCTAGGAGTTAGTCCCACAGCTAATAAGACTAAAGTATGTACAAACAATTTGTCAGTGTTGAAATTTCTAAGGATAACTATGAAGAACAATGTTTATTGTTTTTTCTATTTTCAGATTAGGGAAGCACATCGTCGGATAATGTTACTAAATCATCCAGACAAAGGTGGGTCTCCTCTCATTGCAGCCAAAATCAATGAGGCTAAAGATGTTCTCGAGAGCAGGAAATCATAATAAATGGGTATTGTTTAGTGTTCTGTTGTATGGACTTGTCATTGTCACGGCTTCTTGAGCCTGTCATAGTAGTAGTGATCATTGTAGGAAATGTTCCTTTGTATAAAAAAGTGTAAAATATAGTGAAATAAATCCAGTTTCAACATCTCAATATTCTATTGTTACAATAAACATCCAAACATGTATTATGGCAAAACTCCTACCCAACAGAGTTGATTGAAATCCTGACAAAGAGCAATATGGCTTATTTCACAATTTGCTGTCCAATTATATTATATTTGATACACCAAAATAAATAAAGCAGAAACTTCCATCAGTTTTGTTTGAGTACAATTAGGACCAAATTAGTGGAATAAGCCAGTGCATAGCATACATAACCATCACAGCACATATGTTATAACAAGAATTAGCTGATGAATATAGATAGATCAAAACTGAAATTACAAAATACTTGAAACATCTCATGTCAATTTTATTATATCCTAGATTTTACTATAAAAAAACAAACCATTGACTATGGTCTATTTGCCACAATACTTGAAGCAAAAACATTACTTAATACCATTATTAGCAAATAGCAAAGAAAATACATTGAGCAAACATTAAACAAGGAATTTATGTACCTCTATGTATAGTTACAAACTAAAGAGGGATTTATATTCCCCAATAACCTCCCATCTAAAGCAAAGTTTAAAGTGAATTGTATGTTACATGTTAAAATTGAAAGGTGCATCACAAAACAATCCTTTTTGATGATATGTAATATGTATTATTGTCAAAAGTTGAAGATCAACTAAACCTATAAATAATGCTAGTATCAACTAATGTCTATCTTAAAACAACAAATAAAAAAATAAACAAAATAATTTAGGAGATACCTATATTTCAGTTAATTTTGAATTGAAAAAAGTGGTTTTCCTGCTTTTCTTCTGCTTGGGATTTATAAATATACCATTATTATGAAATCTATATTGCTGATGGCAGCAGTGTTGATCCAGAATTATTGGATGAATATATTGAATAAAATAAAAATGTTCATTTAACTTTTATCATCTTCATAATTCAATTAAAAATTGTGCATTTAATATCTAAACTTGTAAAATCGTTTCTCCTTACTGATTGACTGATTCATCAACGCAGAGCCTAAAACTACTAGAGATAGAATCGTGAAACTTGGAGAGCAAGTTTCTTCTATTACGTTACCTACCACTAAAAAAGGATTTTTAGATTTCCCCCCCCTAAAGGGGTAAAAAGGGAGTTTGTAGTTTGTATGAAAGTCCGTCAATTTTGAAGATAGGATCTTAAAATTTTGTATTTAGGCTTTTCTTCTATTACGTTACCTACCACTAAAAAAGGATTTTTAGATTTCCCCCCCCTAAAGGGGTAAAAAGGGAGTTTGTAGTTTGTATGAAAGTCCGTCAATTTTGAAGATAGGATCTTAAAATTTTGTATTTAGGCTAATAATTAAATAAAAAAAATTGAATACGTGTTTCAGCGTTTTTGTATTTTTTACCCCTAAGGGGGTTAAATAGGGGATGGAAATTTGTATGGGAATTCCATTAATTTTGAAGTTAGGGTCTATTAATTTGTATTTACCACGGAAACTCAATCCCACGACGGGAAAACTTTTTTAGCTGCGGGTGAAACCGCGGGTCGGAAAGCTAGTACAATATATGTAAATGCATCTTTGTTCTGATTTCTGAATCAAGTAAAATACTATCTTAAAAAATCATTCAATACTTGCAGGTACAATACAAAGTTTTACGTAAATTAAATATATCTATTATCAAATTGCTTTAATTTAAAACATAATTAATAACTTATTTCTAAAAGAAATGTACATGCATAACTCAAAAAATGCAGAGCAAATTGTATTGGTGTTTGTATCATGTAATTTATGCAAAGACACATTATAAGGGTGTAAAAAAAAAAATGCTGATCATATTTTTGGGTGCCATTCTACCGATAAAACTACTTTCCTCAAGAAATATGTCGAAATATGAAAAAAGAAATTGGCCCTCCTTTGACAAAATTGTTTCGAGCCGCTGACACCATTTGTATGGGAGGCCCAAGCTTTTTTTCATATTTCGACCTATGTTCCTTGGGGAAAGTTGTTCAGTTTCATGGGTAGAATCACACCCTAAAATAGGGTCAGCTATTTTTTTTTTACTTCCGGTATAGAAATCCTTTAAAGGATCTTAGAAATGTTACTTAAGGTGTCCTGCATGACTGATTAAAGAGGTAAAATGGGTTTGTTTACTTTAAGGGGAAATCTTCCTACAGTACTACATATTTCAATAATTCTAATAGATTGGTCACTAATTCATGGTTTACTGGTTGCTAGTGTAGTAACAAATATTTTGTACATTGAATCATAACAAATATGTAGTCTAATGAAGAAATAGGGTGTCCAATAACAATAATAAGTCATGGTGATAATGAAGAATCTACGCATGAAAATGAACATTTCTTTGTAAACTTTTCTCGATATATGAAAAAAATTGGTTATCTGTAAACGTAAAGTCAGTTAATTTTAAGTGATTGATAACGTCATAAGATTGATGCATCTCAATCTCAAGCCAAACGCTTAGGCCACAGAATACTATATTACTCTCCGCTTAGGCCGATCAAGGGCCGATCGTGCCTCTCTATCGCTTGTTCCGCGCTCTCGCTTTCGCACTCGGCTCAGACATTCTTTTTCGTGTAAGACGAATAATTGTGTCTTCCGTATGACTTTTCTATACAAGTTTTTTTTTCCATATTTTATTGTTCAGTTTCATGAGTAGATTGCTCCCTATCAGTATTATCCATGACTTATTGGACACCTGTATATGGGACCACTGCTTCTGGGCTTAAGTTTAATATAAATTATAATAGTAATGTGATCTCAAATTGAAAAAATAATAGGTGTGGCTATTATTTTAATTGTGTACTTGTAAAATTGTTAGAAAGGTTACACTTTTGTTTTGGTATATCGAGAATGAGATCAAAGCTCTGACCGGTGTGAAGTGCGCGCGTTCCATGTGCAACCCGCCGCGTGTTCACCGCGGTCGCGGCTGCGGCGGCGGCTCCTTCTGCTGCTGCTCTCGACGCTGCTTCGCGAAACGTGCTCGTAACTTCGCAATGGTCGCATTTGATAGCGTTCCAGGTACTTTGAAACATGACTGTAAAAATAAAAAAGTTTTGATATAATCCTAATTCCCATTTACGCAAATACACCTTGGCAGCTTTCAATAACCAATGCAAAAATTACCTGCATAAATTCATGACAATGCAGAGCACTGGCATTCTTCACAATGGCTTTGAAGCATTCAGCCAGTGAGGTGAAGTCATTGCAAGCCATAATTGCAGCTCGATTGCTTTTTATCAAAGTCAGGCATACTCTAAAGAGTATTTTGGATCCTTCATAGAACAGGCAATCCCATATTCGCAGCACTGTTTCTATAGGTAGGACCTCCGCAAACAAACAGACAAACCATTTTGTTGTAATCACTGCCCATGGCAATCCTGGTAAAGATATAATCAATACATGAATTACAGAATAGTGAATATAGTGCATAATATGTTTCTTCTTAACTTCCATGCTGGACTGGGAGTGAGAGAAAAACATAGAATGTGCTAGCTGCATATCCTCCCGGGCATGCTGTAAAAGTCAACTAAGGGATTCGAGGGTTTCAGTATTGTAATTTAGGCGATGGGTTGACAACCTGTCACTATAGCAATATACAGTCTGGAATAACCCTCAAAACTTGTCAGACGTGGCGGAACGACCTATGTTTAGGTTGTTTACGCTCTGCCTACCCCATTAGGGATAAAGGCGTGAATATATGTATGTATGTATGTGCATATGTTTATACATATGTGCATATGTTTATACACATGCAATAAAAATGTTACATGATAAAATTTTTAGAGATTAAATCTTTATCATAGCTGTAGATAATTTCAAATTATTACCAAGGTTTATCACATGTTGATGTACATCAGGCACTTTAGTTTTGACTAGCTCTGATAACACTTCAATGTCAACGATCAAGCCATCCATGGTCTTGGTATAATAGTCCGGGAGAATTCTCTCTACCAGAACTTTGAGCAGCCAAAATGATGTCTCTTCATTTTTTGTAGCCAATAACAATAATCCTGCAAATAAAACAAAAATAAATCAGATCCTATCTGTGATTGGGAGAATGATATGATAATACAGAATTTAGATTAATAAAGTAATAAAGCCTATCAATATTAAATAAACATAATTCAAATTCATCTACATACAAACTATGAAGGCTTGCTTGAAAAGTAATTTATTTATGTTAATTTTTAATGTGCTTTGTGGTGATATGCTTAAATAACTAACCAGCAATATAGTTTAATCCTTGGCAATATCCAACCACCTTATTGCTGTGCGCATATGCTATGAGTATGTTGAATAAGTGTGACTGGTGATTGGCCTCTCTTGTGAAGTAAATATTGTCAGGGAAGGTGCGTGGTAAGTCTGTCTTCACAATATCCACTAGTTCTTTTTCAAATGGCCCATCGAGAATTTTGTGGTAGAGGTCGGCAGAAAAGTCTCTTAGTTTGTCCACTTCTGATATAGTCATCCAGACTTGTGGTCTGTATTCACCTGGAATAAATGAAATAACGGGGAATTATAATACTACATGATTGTTTAGAGTCATCAGAGAGTCATTAAAATGGGTTTATTTACCATTAATTACATTAGACATAGCAGAGCTAATTAGCTAATGTGTTTTTCCTTAGCAATACTCCCACGTGTTGTTTAATATTCCTGTATGGCGTAGGAGGGGGGATGAGCAAAAAGGTCAATTGTTCAATTAGGGTAATGCATGATGGCCTAATTCAAACAAGGATTTTAAGTATTATTCATCTGTGATATGATAACATACATAACATGTGTAAATTATTTCATAGACTTACTAGGTATCCCCTTTCGTACATATCTCTTCACCGTGTTTGTGCGCTTGACCGACTTTCCTTCGCCAAGTAGCGCGGCCCATTTTTGTGCCCTGGTGGCAAGAACCTTCAAGTATACGGACATAAAGCTTTCATAGCTGTCGTAGTCGAAGTCTTCGTGTCTCTCAAACCCGTACTCATCCACAGCGCTGGAAAATACCACGATTATTACTATCAATTCACACAACACGAAAATAATATGCTAATTGAACGGTAAATATTCGCTGTCTATAAACTTTGCACGTACCTAAAATTGGAAAGCGCCATTTTCAACAATTCACCTTTTTATCTTGTTTTACTAAACATATTCACAGATGAGTTTTTTAGTGTTTTACGTCCCAAAATCCAAATTTATCCCGAAATTCACCCCCACATGACGGAATTTGTCTACAAAATGTCAGTCAAGTCGACAACAACTGTCAAAAGTGAAACATTTTGTCTATGGACGAAAATTCGGATACACGTACCTATTTTCATCGACTTTCTAGAGTAACCGGTTTTCACAACACTATTGCGCCATAGATATTATAGAAACGAAAGAAAAAAATAAAGCAAATGTCCATGGTCACAAATGTCATATTTGACAGCTTTTAATTTTAATCTGTGGAAAATTTGGGGACGTCGGGGACGAGTTGGTTGTGTTGTGATAGATTTCTAAATAAAATATATATTTTTCCATAAGTTACAAATTCATGAAATATTAAAGTGATGGGGCCTCCACCAGTTGTCACGGGTATTTCCCCGAAAGAAGGTCCACCTGGAACAAGGGTTACAATCCGTGGAGAGTTTTTAGGCACCAGCGCTACAGATATGATTGGTAAACTCTATTTACTTATCTTATTTTCCTAGTAATAATCAAGTATATTATACTAATGATGTAAATCCTTCACATCTCCACACAAGGAGAAAGTGGGCGTATCACATAACCCCTTTTCTCACCAGTGTTTTGTTGAAACAGGCTTGAAGATTTGCGGCTGTGACTGCTTGTTGTCGGCGGAATGGAAGAGCAAGAACAAGATAGTGGCACGCTCGGGGCCGTGCAAGGGCCGCGGTGATATTATAGTCACTACCAGATCGGGCGGCGAAGGGACTTCCACTGTGCAGTTTAGAGGTACTTACATATTTTTAATGTTATCTACAGTACAGGTCTCTAGAATACACCTACATTGAATGTGTGAATTTACAATTACACTATACCTACAGTATTCAGTCTTGCTTTGGTTTTAAATGTAAACCTTGAATAAAGTTTTATTTTACATTGCGTCCAATAACATGATAAAAATTCTATGCACATCTGCTGTGTGAAATTTAAAGTTTGAACAAAGCAGCGTAAATAATTAATAATATTCCACCATTTTTGGGTTGTCTATAAAGAATTTTCATTTAAATTTACAGGCTACCATGAGTCCATAGGCCCAGTGAAGGAAAGTGCAGTATGGGTGGAAGAGGCAGCCCCTCCCTCTTTGCCATGGGGCCGTAGACCCATGTCCCCCACAGCTTACACCCCTCCCGACCCCTTAGGCCTGTCTACAGAGGGAGATGACTGCAAATTCCCAGAGGAGGAGCTCAATGAAATGTTTCCTGATGGGTAAGTAGGCTAAGTTTGTATTCAAGAATAGGAAATGATTATCATACTACTAAAAAAACAAATACTATGTTACTATAGGTAACTAGTTTCCAAATGAAGAAAATTTTTATGTTCACAAATATTCTGAATATACTTACCTACTTATTTTGAATACAATACTCATGGCTATGACTCATGGTTTTTTATTGTTTATAGTATAGTTCAAATAATTCTATTCTTCAAAGAGTAAAATGTAACTACAATTTATGTAAAAGAAATTCTATTTAAAAAATATATAAGACCAACTTTTAGATTTATAAAATACACAATTATTTACAGTTCTGGCAAACTATCAGATGACAACTTTCAGCCTGGCTGGTATCTGCTGGAACACCACAGCAACACATCCTTTGAGGACCTTAGAGCTGGGATGGTTTTCTTGCAGAGAAAGGTAAATTAAAATAACTGAGGATGCTTATTATTATTATGCATGGTGTGCCGCGACTTACGCGCAGCGCAACTCTCGGAAATTAGCAGACGACGTGGCGCGGATAACAGCCCGCGGGCGGGCGGTAGATCGCGTAAATGGATTGGAGAGATAACACTGGTTTTTAAAAGCTTTTATTTAGTTTCACCTGTCCCGGTGTCGGTGTGTTCACAAATCTTGCACACTAAATTAGACCCACTTTTTTTCTTCTCTACTCGTCCAATTTCTGCTTGGCAGTTGTGTGACAGTCCGTAGCTGCTAATTACTGAATGTTGCGCGCCGTGTCGCAGTCGAGTCTGCAATGGACAAGACTCCTAGGTTCGAATATCACGTTATAACATACCTTATATTAGTGTTTAGATCATGTAGATTACCCTAGTTTTTATTTCAGCTCGATACATGCAGTATTTCCAGAGATATGACCGCGAGAAGTTAATGCATCTTTTTTCAATTTCTGAAATTACGGGTGCTCGCGGTGTCGCCCATGTGACGTCATCTTTAAACGTGCCGCGGCGGCGAACTGTGAAAGCGGCGTATGCAGTACTGTGGCTTATATTGCGTTATATTTGTTTCACGCATAGAAATATTAATTTTCACGCAAATATTTTGTTATTCTGAGTTGTGAACTGCCTCTGTGGTCTAGTAGTCCTGCTCCCGAATGTCTACTAAGCTCTCAAGCCGCAGGTCGTGTATTCGATTCCCACGGGGGGATCATAAAGTTGATATATGTTAATTTATTACTTTGTAGGAATTTTCTCAGTTTGGTTATGACGTTATAGGCTGCATCACCTGACGTAAAATAAAAAAATCCGCTCCTCGGAAGGCACGTTAAGGTGGCAGGCCCGATCGTTGTCTTTGATAGTGGTAGTTACACAAACCATGATAGAGGCATATTAGGTGAACTATTTAGGCGGTTTAAAAACTCTGTCATAAGGTTTTATCATAGTTGTAAACCTCTGACATCAGTATTCATCATAGTTTTTAACCTCTGACATGTAATTTTTGAGACTAAGGCTCGTATTTATAAAGCGATCTCAAAATTGAGAGCAATATTGAGTGCGGATTTGACAGGTAATTTTGTACTGGAATGACATTTCTGATACGAACTCAAACTCGCTGTCACTCTTGAGAGCTGATTATAAATACCGGCCTTAGTTATTTTTTCAAGATGGTGATCATACTAAAATATCTCGTTTAAAGTATATTTAGTAGTCCCGTCTAACAACCCCGGCACGCGGGCTGCTACATTAAGTAGCTTTAAAATATTAATAAGTCCTATGACGGCAGGCAATCTCCTTCCCGAATAACATTCAAAAAATAAAAAATATTTGCGGATCGCCGTAATTTTTTTGGATTAAAATATATAGGTACCTTTCGCAGATATAGATTAAAGACAACGATCGGGATGCCACCTTAACGTGTTTTCGAGGATCTTTCATTTTATTATACAGGGTGTAAAAAAAAGTACTAATTATATTCCTTTAAACCACATGTTCTATTAATGATACTAAACAACTTTCCCAAAGCACAAAAATTTTAGCTCGAAAAATTTTTTTGCCTTTTCCATACAAAGATGCTCTCCGGGATCTGCAGTTTTGTATGGAAAAGGCAATTTTTTCTTCGAGCGATTTTTTTTGTGAAACTTTGGGAAAGTTGTTTGGTATCATTAGTAGAACATGTGGTTTAAAGGAACCTAGTACTTTTTTTACACCCTGTATAATATCAGGTGATATTGCTGCAGCCCTACAATGTCCTAATCAACTGAGGAAAACTCACAAAATAGTACATTGACAAATATCAACTTTCGCGATTTAAACTTCTATACATACTTACTAGTACTACGTAGTGCACCGCGTATACAGATGACGTCACTGCGAGCGATTGAATATTGGGCCGTCTGCCACTCTCTTCGTGCGGAAGAGCTCACTTTGAGCTTTAATATCTCAGTCATTAATAAAGATATTAAAAAACTAAAAACAGAATAATTTTCCTAATTTTTTGGAGAATTTTTACAGATAATAAAAAAAAAGAAGGAGCAAGGTCCATTACATAATGTATATTATGCTCCCAAAGCAGTATTTTCAACAGTTGCAAACTGTTATAAATTCTTGTCTTTAATGCTGATTTCACTATGTTTTATCTCACAGGTGGAAAGTCAGAAAGAAGGCCAGCTTAGTTTCCTCAAAGCTAACACTGGCGCTGTTATGGACCAGTTGGACCGACTGGTGTTGCTCAAAAACATGTTTGAGGAAGACCAGAGGAAAAATGGAAAAGAGCCACTGCCTAGTCTACAGGCTGCCATTGAAGGTAGGTACATTAATGCAAAAAATAAATAAATGCTGTTTAAAATTATTTCCAAGAGTATTTTACATCTCATCGTGTCTCAAAAATAAATAAATCGCGAAATATGCATTTATTCAAAATTCCGTTCCTACAACGCTATAGAAATAGTCCCAATAAATAACAATCAAAATATTGCTATAATCGGCTGTTTTGAAAATTTCGACTGGACTCTATCTTTTAACAAACTTAGCTGTTATTGCTTGGAGTAAGTAGAGTATTCATCATCAACCATAAAATTCCAGAATCGATAACCCTAGCAGACTCCCTATTCTCCGAGATATTATCCCGCAAAGAGAACGCGGACAAAACTCGCGAGGCGCTGACCCTGCTCACTCGACACAAGTTCCTGTTCCAACTACCCGCGTCCATAGACAAGAATATACGCAAAAAGGAGTACGATCTCGTCGTCAACGATTATACGAGAGTCAAGAACCTGTTTGGGAATACCGATGTTAAGGTCAATTCCTTTTTTCTATTTATAAATGTTACGCTCAATCGCCAAATTCGCTCAATCACCGAATTCGCTCATTGGCCGATAAACATGGTCATTTCGCAATGCACAATCCGCGATATGTCCATTTTTTCCGGCCATTGAGCGAATCCAGGGATTGAGCATAACACGTTACATAAACACTTGTAGGTTCGACTACACACACTACTACAAGTGCTGTATCAACGTACACTATTGAAAAACACAATACTTGTCGCTCAGAAACGCACAACAGAACTTCAGAACCGTATTCTGATCTTGATTTACAGTTTTGCTTGTTTATTACAGCTTTTTCAAAAGATTCTAGCCGAAATAGACAAGAAAATAGAAGATTTGAAAGAGAAGCTACATGCCCGTATGATGACAATGCCAATAAATGTTCAAGAACAAACCAAATATATCAGGTAAGAACAACCTCCTACTACTGAACTTTCGACCTACATGTTGCTAGTTCTATCTTGTGCATTACTAGGTCGAAAGACCCTATGAAATTAACTCTGATGTCATCAAAGACAACTGCTTGTATCGAAGTCTTATGCCTTGAAAGCACAAAAATAATCTTCTTGACAAAATATCAGAAATTAATATTATGTGAAAGGTTGGCCAACCTCAGACCACTAGACACATTTTTTCTGACACTATAATTATAAATACACATTTCAGACTGCTGATAAGTTTGAATTGGGAAGGCGACGCGGCGTGGACGGCCATCACGGCGCGCAAGGATTACCTCATCAGTCTCATGGATAAAGTTAAAGACCACTTCAAACAGAAAGAAGAACATGAGAACGCTGATAAAGGTGACTTAGTATATCTCTGTCGCGGTTATTTTCACTATAACTATGAGACATTTTACGGATTTCTTACCGCGATTTAAATATTTGATGAGTCTCCAGTCTACCCGTGATCATGATGCATTGAAATATCGGGAACTCATCAAATATTAAAATCGCGGTAAGAAACCCGTAAAATGTCTTAGACTTAGTATTATGCTAACTTAGTTCGCAGTCGTCATGATAAATATTAAAGACAACAAAGCAAATGAGCCAAAACTTGAAATTCTTAGTTAGAACATTTTTGATGGAGTCCCAGTGACAATCTTTCGGCTCTATTTTCAGACCTTCGTCATCATGATCATGCATGTTAGCAGTATCATAAACAACAAAACTTCTTAAAATGTTTCATCAAAGGCGCGTAGATGTGAGATTCAAACGCTACTTACAATATCGCGGATTACTGTCATAAGAGTTGCATTCTTCGTAACATCTAACACTGCGCTCACACTCTGTGGCTTAGCCAATCTCGAGCAGTAGTTTTTCTTTTTGTAACGGCGAGAATTGATAATATTCTTCCGCCATGTTGCAGGCAAACGCAAATCCAAGTCGGAATCAGAAAGCGAGGGTTGCTGGAGCGCCGTACGAGCCGCCTGGTGCAGCGCCGCCTGCGCCGCCTTGGCTACTGAGCTCAATGCGCTATGGCCTTTAGCTAGACGTTACTTCGCTGGGGAACTGGGCGGAGCGCCTGATGCCCCGGCCAGGCATAATGATCTCAAGGTAGACTATTATAAACTTGTCCCGTCGCCTCCCTCTGCCATCCAATATCTAGACGCCCCGCTAGATGGCATACGGACTTAGCTGCCGTTCCGTGCGGAGGCGGACTAAACGCTTCCAGTCGTCAGATAACGCGCACAGAAAATAGTGGAATTTACAAAATACCCCCGTACCATTCCGCCGCACGATAACGAATATATCGCATCGAGGTCAAAGTTCCATACAATTTGACAGTCATCTGTCTGTATGATAAAATGGCTGTCGCAACCGTATCGCGGCTGCATGCAACGGGGGCTGTTATTCTTCAAGAATTCACTCCATCGTCCACTCTGTCAGCTCTGACTTTAACTACAACCTAATTCCTAAAAGCCCAAATTCTCCAATTCCAGGAGATGATAATAAAAGCAGTGGAGCAGTTCGCGGAGCACATGCGCGCCTGCCTCATGAGCGGGGGCGGGGAGCGGGCCGGGGGAACCCCCGCGGCTGATGCACGGCTCGTGTCTAATTTGAGATATCTGCGGGAGGCGTACGACTCACTGCTTAAGCTGGACCTACCCTCACAGGTTTTATACATCTCATTTAAACATAACATAACCCTTCCTTCTTCCTTGACAGTCGGGTAAAAGATCATACCTGAGCAAGCAGAGCGTAAGCTGTTTTATTAATTAGAAGGCGTTTTCAGCATCTGTTAAATATTCAAGGGCATTTCGAATAGAATGATGTATCATTACTTTGTCAGTTCATCGCCTAAATTGTAGTACAATGAGCACCTCGGATTCGGCAAGACGTGCCGATTGTTCTACCTACGGATGATTTGTCTAAAGCTTTTGACAAAGTAAACCATGCAATATTCATAGTGAAACGATCATACAATATTACCTTCAAAAGAGATTAACTCAAAATCAGTTAGGCATACAAAATAAGCCTCGGAGTTTCGCAAGGTAGTGTGTTAGGGCTGTTTTTATTCATCATATTTTCAAATGATAAAGTTTCGTTTTCAGAGCATTTGTTTCTGCAATACGCAATAGAATAAATAAATTTAAATTCCAATCCGTACTTTTATATTTTCCAGCCGTTAAGCATCGTACAGCAAGTGATATTCGAGTACCGCGTGCACGGGATGACAGTGTTCCTCACTCGAGCTCTGCGCCGCGTCAAGACTCTGCCCGACTCCGAGACTTGGAAAATCGAGGAGTACTCCGATCATGGTGCTATCACTAACTTGGTAAGCAAAAGTCATCTAAGATGTTGGGCATAGTTTTGCCAATTTTGAAGTTAAAAGAAGTAGTGGTCACGGCCGAAACTTATGCATTGGCATATCATAATAATGGAAACAGAAAATGCAATTTGGTATAAATGAACAAACAACAGAGAACTCCGAACAAAGAAGATCTATTACAAAATAATAGAAAACTCAAATTTTAATGTTTCTAAGTTCTTTGTGGATGTTTCTGTGTATGTCCATGGCACCCCAATACGGGGAATCCTAGTGGGGGTGGGGGAATGAGTGTGATCGTGGTTTTTTTTAAAATTTAAAAGTCTTAACATTATTTGTTGTCTATTCCAGCCTCACCTCCTAGAGACCTACATAAGCGAGGCCCTAGCGTCTATCCACAAGTGCGTGCTGACCAGCGGGCGGCGCGAGAGCCCCCTGCTGGCGGAGGGCGGAGCCCCCACTACTGCCACCGCCCCCACCGCGCAGCTGCACAAGCTCACGCAGCAGGCGCTGCTTGCTTACGTCACCGTGCTCAAAGATCTCGCGCTCAAACATAATGATGAGGTATACCTACATACTACGTCACATCATAGTAAAAACGGGAAATCTCTCTCCGCTAGCAATGAATCGCTCAATAACGTGAATTTTTCGTGATTTTTATAATAATTAAAACGACGTAAAAAAACACGCTCACTATGCTCGCGATATGAGTTTATATACCTTGACGAATCTCGCACTCTAGCGCGCTAGCGACATGAGTTACTTTATCTCGATTATCTGCCTTGTAATTTCCACATGCCCTAAGGTAGACTGGTAGATAATGCTTTTGGCGTTAAGTCCGCCCATGTACATACTATTTACTATTTTTGTGCATAAAGTTAAATAAATAAATTATTCTTTTTCACATAGTATGAGCACCCTGACACATGGCATGCATTTTTTGACCGTTATAAAGGAATCTTTTTGGCACCTGTGATGGATGTTTGTATATTTCCTACCTGCTGTCAGGATCAGGAGACTCAGGCTACCTGAAAAAGATTATAATTGCGTAATTTTATCCTCGTAATTCCAGTCGGACTTCAATAACACATCGCTGTCTGTGGCGCTGGACCAGCGACTCGAAGAGGCCCCTTCAAGCGAGGCGGGTCGTAGTTGGCAACAACGGTTGCTCATAGCAGGCTCCAACGCACAGTACACGCGCCGAGTAGTGCTGCCCAACATCGTCAAGGCATTCGACAGGTGAATATTGATTTCTAGCATGACCACAGACTGATAAGACCTGAAGTGAGAAAGACAGAGACAGAATAAGAGAAGGACTTATGGACTTCCAATTAGCCCTCTATGTTACCTCTATGTCAGGTCTTTTTAATTCGTGGTCAGGGTATCAGTTCAATTTTATAGCCTGACCGGAGACTAAAAAGATCTGTTAGAGGTACCATAGAGATGAGATAGGAAATCTATAAGTCCTTCTCTTATTCTTTCTCTGTCTTTCTCTCTTCAGGTCTTTTTAGTCAGTGGTCATACTATACTACATTGTGAAGAGGATGGAAGAGAACTCAGAAGTTTATAGACTAGACTTGATGGCTTGTTGAGTTTGATTAAAATACAAATTGAATGGTTGAAGCGCTAATGTAAAGAAATGCCGTCGAATAATAATGTCGATGATAAGTGTTCCACAAGGGTGAATGTTAGGTCAGTTATTGTGATTGATCATGGTCATTGTTATTTTTGTTTTGAGTTCTTATCGCAAAGAATTTGCACCTTGTTATAGTTCATATAAATTCATCAATTTGGTATTTTGAAACTAAAATCACAGATACCTACCACATAAATACCAAAATAATTATCTTGTTTCTAATTTTTCCAGTTTTGGCTTCCCGAAACCAGTGCTAGCGATGGCAGCTGCCAGGGACGCACTCACTTCACTCGAGACCACCATAGCAGAGACGTACTTGGAACACAAAGGGGACCCCTTAGTGGGGACCATCGAGCCCAGCATGTACATGGGCCGGCATAAGACTGTAGCAGATTCAGAGGCGTTGGTCGATGACGCCAGGCCTTATGTGTACGAGATTATAAACAATCTTATTGCTGTTCATGCTGAGGTAAGAACTTTTATCTTATACTATCAATATTAATGTTGTTATCGCCCGTTGCAGGGCAAAAGCCTCCCCTTTTTTCTTCCCATTAATTTTATGAAACAGACAATCGCAACAACAAAACACAGAATTCATTATTATAAATATGAGAACTGCCTTGCAAAATATACCTAGATAAATGATGAATTAAAAAGAGGGTCCTAATCACCTGAATGCGCGCCTGGAATGATCGGCAGGTCCAACTAATAATACTACTCTACGAAGAACACGAAACCCGCTGGTCAACTGGAGACGCCCATGATAAAAAAAAAAAATGTTATAATATGCTGGTACATACGTTGTACCAGTGGTATATACAGGTTATCTTGTCCCGTTCGGCGTTCGGCGCATTACCGGCTGAATTGCACTGCATTGCAGGGGATGTCTAATGGAACTTTTAACAACGAATATAAAGGAGAGCTGTTTTTGTATTGATATGTAAATGAACAATCCCAAATATAAAAAAATAAACACACCGTATTTAGTACTCAAGAAAATCACTAGATGGCGCTGGCGTCGAATTAAAACTCGGTATCGTTGTGTTCTCGCGAAATGATGACCTCCCCCGGTCGAGCCCGTTTCGTTAACTTTGCGCAGAGGCAATATCGTAACCAATGAGGTTAATCCGAGGTGCGATTATTGCTAGTTGAAAACTTTACCAATACCCCGCCGTGTGGACGTGAAATACCGTCCGCTATGGCAATTTTTGAAAGGCCGTAAAGGCCTCGTAAGCTCATGAAATTCCTAGATGTAGCATATTTCTGTGTCCCATTCATATGGTATACAGAAAAATGGGGCTAATATTCACAGGCTACGGACCACTACGAACAAGGAAAACTGATCCCATTATTGCTTGGCGTTATTGATTATGAAATAAATGATTTGTACTTATTTGTATTTGGAAAATTTTCTAGTATTCCCAATGATAAACTGGTTTCGAAAAGACAGTAGAACTAATTTAAAGTTTTAAGTATGATCAGATGTATGCCACCTCATCATCTCCCTAGCCTTATCCCGTATTTCACGGGGTCGGCTACTTAATCTAGGGTATTGAACGATTATAGAATACATTCTTAATCATTCAGGTGGACAGCGTGTGCGGTGCGTCATCGGTGCGTTACGTGCGCGACATCTGCGAGACTGTATGCGAGGAGCTTTCCCGCCTCGCCGCCTGCGCGCCTCCACACTCCCGCGCGATGGCATTTCAACAGCGGCTAGAGTACACGCTACTGAGATATGCGTGTGCTGAACATCTTACCAGGAAGGCTGAGTAAGTACTGTATAAGAGTAGTCAGGTAGACAGCGTATGCGGTGCGTCGTCCGAGCGTTACGTGCGCGACATCTGCGAGAGTTTCGGTCGAAAAAAGTTTAAAAAAAATTGCTTTTTTGTATCTACCCAAGTGAAGATAATTCCATTTTTTTTATAGTCACTTTTTTTTTCCCAGAAATTATTTGATGGAGGCGCTAGCGGGCATTCCACCTTTAGAGACTGAAGATGAGAAAAGGTACGTATTTCCAAAGAGGATTATTAATGTACATAATATGTGTATAAAATTATCGTCGCAGAATCAACTTTGATATTACAAAATCAAAAATCGCGCCAAATTTCCTTACGGGGTGGGCAGAATTTTAAAGGATTTTCTTGAGTGTACTGCTGAAATAGCGACCCAGTGCTGTACGATTTTTTTCGCTTGGAATCCAATATCTTAGTTTTTGATCCTAAATTGTGTTTTTTTTTCTGCAGACACATGGAGAAGCTGATGTCAGGCTTCAAGAAGCGCATGGAGCTGCAGCTCGCCAGCCTCAACTGCAACATGGAGACCGTGTGACGTCATCACACCCCGCCATCACACCATGGCATCGGCACCAGTATACACCAGCTTTAAACTATAAGTAGGACGTAAGTGGTATACGGCTCACTTTATTTAACTATTATAATGATATTATTTATATTTCGAATACTGTAGTAACAATCGCCGGTCTTATAATCAACAAAATTCACGCCTATATCCCGTACTGGGCAGGCGGTGCGTCAAAGGCTTATTACTTTTGTTGTTATCTAACAAAACAGCTGGGCGCAATACCAGACGCTTCTTGGACGCAATTTAAATACGCATTCCTTCGATATACGAAGATCAGCCTTGAATAAAACATTCCTAGTTATTAAACGTAATAATGATTGCGTGATTATGATCTGTATGTTTACGAAAATCTACATAATGGTGGATTTTAATTTATTAGTCGGATATACGATAATTCGTAAAAAAAGAGACTTTCATGACATGAACTTAGTCTTTTTTTTGTAGAGAGACTATTAAAGTATCACCGAACATAAATAATAATTTCAATTTTTGTACCAAATAAAGCGAGCCAATTATTTATTACTAAAGGTATTATTATACTCAGTGAAATTATGTAAAACAGATGAATATTATTTTATATTTAAAAATAAGTAAGTTATAAAATCAATATAATATAATTTTATAAAGTTTAACGTAGTTTCATGCAGATTTCCTCAATTTTTAAGTTGTGTTTTGGAGCCCATTTCTTGTGCTTGGGCAACATCATTCATTTTGAAGTAACTCTGAAACGTATTAACATGTTATAAACGACATCGAAAGAATTCGTCCTAAATAAGGCCATCCTCACACTGAAAGCAGATCTGCTGCAGCGGTCAGATATTGTCTATGGTTTCATTGTTTAACAAAATGGAAGCATAGATAATCACGCACACTCCGGCAGATCTGCTTTCAGAAAACAGCGTATGTGTAAAGAAAAATTGACCTTATTGTACATTTTCGGTTTTAAGATTTTTATGGAGTATGTATTTGTTATGTTACCTCCTGAGCCATCTTCCTGAGCATGGCGGTCATGGAGGCGCCGGTCTCGCCCACCATCTTGCTGAAGTACCCGCGTTTATTCTGCAGTAATATGTGTGGGTGCTCGAATTCCATCAGGCGTCCAGCGTCTAGCACTAGGATCTACAAAAACACAAAATCACGCTTTTATCTTACGGAATTGGTAGACTTTCAACGGCCTAATAAAAGCTGTTTCATTACATCAGAATCGTACAAAAAATCGAAAAGAATAAGAAAGAAAGATTTAAATAATCGAAGAAAATTAAGCTTTTGGGTCTAGAACTGTAAAATCAACATTACGAAGCGTTTCCATTAGGAATCATTAGATTAGGATAAAAAAACATGCTTTCAGTTTCGTTTAATTCCCGTTTGATATAAGCATAAAAGAAGAAATGTGACCTGAAAAAATGATCTCTATTCGCGAAAGGTCCAACGAAGGATCTCACCTTATCAGAATCGATGACAGTATTCAACCTGTGCGCGATAGTGAGCACGGTGCAATCACTGAAGTGTTCCCTAATAGTGGTCTGTATGAGGGAATCAGTCTGTGCGTCCACATTAGCCGTCGCCTCGTCCAGTACTAAGATCTTGTCGTTGTGGACTATGGCCCGAGCGAGACAGACCAGTTGTCTCTCCCCAACGCTGAAGTTTGATCCGCCTTCGAGAACTTCTCTGTCTAATGCCTCTGGAAGGTTTTGAAGTTTGTTAGATAGGTTAGATTCTAACCGTTAGAAGATTGTAATTGGAAGCTTATTTTACACTGAATTCTATTTCAGAAGTCTTACTCTAACGGGATGGGATACCATAACTGAATTCGACTGAACTAAAGTGCAAAATATCGTTGTACTATTTATCGAAGTTTTTCGGATCTTCGTACGTTAATTTTAAACCTCTGGTGAAATTTTGAACCATGTTCCCCTCTAAAATACATCTTGTGGTGGAAAATCCAGTTCCATTTTACGCCATTTCTTTTCAGCATTTCAAGATTTGGATAAAAAGAAACATATTGAAACTTTTTACACTTGGATTTTTCTTGGAAGTCAATCATATTGCTTACCATATCCCTCGCCTTCGCCAATGAGTTCGACGGCCCCCAGCGCAGTCATCAGTTGCGAGTCGGGATAGTTGTTGAATGGGTCTAGATTCTTCCGCATGTTGCCACTAAACAACACTGGCTCCTGAAAGATCAGATCTCGTTCAATTTTTCTTGCCTAGTTTGTACATTTAATGGGTAGAGTGGCTTAGATTTAGGCGGTGTTCACATTGGCTACGCGATGGAGCGCGTGATTGTCTAGATGCTCCCATTGTGTTGAACAATGAAACATAGGCAATATCTGCCCTACGCGACGGAGGGCAGAGCAATTGTGTACACCGCTAGGTAGAGAAACTTAGCTTTTAAACTGATAACTACGATTCAAAAAGCTCCTGTCCAGTGCTCCTGGCTTAGGCTCTTATTCGAACTATCAATGCCGTTGTTTGAAATGAGGCTATATGTTTTTTGAAGACTTGAGGTCATCTTTCTATCCAGAGATGAGTTCTGAATAGAACTTTATACAGCTTTAAAAAGAAAAGCTGCACTTCTTTTTATAAGAGTTATCATAATTCAATTTACCTGAGGAATAATAGACAACTTCTCCCTCAAATCATGCAAGCCGATGGTAGAGATGTCAACGCCATCGATCCTGATGGTTCCCTCGAGGTAAGCCAGGCGGAACAGCGCTTGTATGACTGATGACTTGCCTGCGCCGGTTCTTCCTACAATCCCAATCTGAAATAGTGGTTCGTTTTCGTACATTTTTCGCTATAATTTCGTTGAACTTGCTGAAGTTGTTGAAGATGGTCATCATCGTGTATACGTATTCTATTATCCGTCTCGTAAAACACATATTGTCATGGTAAAAAAATGCAATTGGAACTCGTTTTATAATATAACAGTAATATGGTACCTTTTCTTTAGGTTCAATCTTGAACTGCAGCTTATTGAGCACATAGTTGCCGTCTGGCACGTACCTCAAGCTCAAGTTATCAAAGTGTATTGCGCCTGTTTGAGGCCAATCCTCAGGAGGCTTTTTGTCTTCGTCTTCCTGCGAAAAAAGTTAAAGACCGATTATTTCCTTTGCGTTATCTCCCACTTCCTTATTTTTAAATTTTAAGGCACGAGTATATTACAACTCTCAAAGCGTCTTCTTGCGGCAAATCGGTGTACTCCATGACTCTCTCCACACTGGTCATCTGGTTCTCCATCTCGGCTGACTGTCGCATGCCCCACTGGAACACGCCAGTCAGGGATATCGACTGAGTGATCGCCAGGCCCACGTGGCAGCCTTCCATGTCTAGAATATGTTAGTGAAGTTAAAACTACCCATAGAGGAGCTATTATTAAATTAGAATGTACCTACTTCGTAGCAAAATTCTTTATCTAAATGAGTAAAATTTTATCGGAAGTCACTATCATATAAAATCACGCGTTGAATTTGAAATAGTGATGTCAAAATCGTACTGGTAAAGATTAATGAAAACAAATAATGGACAGGAGACAAAAAGCTTTTAAAATATATCCAAAGGGTAGGCAGCAAGCGCTGGTACCACAATAATTAGATCAGATTAGATTTATTTATTTAATTTTATCATAATTACAATATTATAACAATAAAAATGTCCAAGGATAAAATGATCGTTAGAAAAATTAATAATACAATGTCAAATATTATAAAATAAAATGAAGCAATAGCTGAGGTCAAAATATAAAAATGAAGCAAATAGCTTAAGTCAAAAATAAAAAATAATACACAATGTCATGAAAAATAAAAATGAAGCAATAAGTCAAAAATAAAAAATAAAACCTGCGAGAACAATAATACTCCAGCCATGATGGATGCTTACGCTTACCAGTCTTCATCAAACAGCTGAAGGTGACACAAATGATGAACAGCAGACAAATAACATCAAGGAAGTATCCAAAAGCGCGGCTGCATGTGATAAAGAGGTACCAGGCGGCGCTGTGAAGATCCTGGTGCCGGTCAAACTCTTCGATCAGGAGCTCTTCCGCTCCGAAGGATCTGATGGTCGCCATGCCTAGCACTGTGGCGTTGAGGTGACTGAAAACTGGACTGCGAGCTGCGAACGAAAATCGGCAAACATCCAATAGTGTGAGCTATGCTTTTCATTTGGGAAACTAAATTCAGTGACTTTAGTCATGATATGAATAAAATTGTTAGAGCTTTGAAACTGAAAAAAATTAAGCACTTTTTTCCGTTTTTAAAAACATTGTTAGAGCTATTAAGTTCATTCAGTTAACTACAGCGAATCACAACATAACAAACCAAACAAAAAAGTACGTTGTGAAAACTTACTAATCCCCTCCAATCGTTTCACAGCACCTGTAGTTCGAATATAAACCACTCTCAAGATGTAGAATATTATGAGCGCAGCGGCAATCGGGATCAGCAGAGTTATGTCCGTCAACAATATCACTATCAGGACCCCTATCAAGTTCAGTATAATCTAGAAGTAGAGGATATTTTCAGAAAATGATCCTTAAACATTTCACGCACTTACTTAAGACTTTAAATAGAACTCTATGTACGATATGCACATCAGCAACTAAGACCTGACACTAATTTATTAACTGCAGCGGATTGTTTATAATACCCTGGTCTGGTATAGTATGGGGGAATTTAGTTAGTCCGAAGTGCATTTTCAGATATTCAAAATGTCCCTCAAGGGGATGCACAGGATTGGTGTAGATGGCGCCTTATACTCAGAAATGTGTAGATGTAGAGCTGAGATATAAATATAACTCTTATGTAAATTACCTGAAAGCAATCAATCATGGCTTGAGGCAGCAGCTCGTCAACCCGCTCCCATGTCTTTGCTGAATCTGTTGAGGATTCTGCCGGACGGGTTCGAGTGGAAGAAGCTCATAGGCGAATGCGCTATGCTCTCGAACATATGGTCGTGTAATCTGAGTAAACAAACTAATTGATTGAGCAATATTATATTTACTTGCCGCCTACGCTTACACCATTTAATAAAAAAAGCACCATCTGTTATCCAGTAAATAGAAAACACAAAAGATAATAAACAGCAAACTATAAAGAAAAGACTTTACCTGATCGAAGATCTCATACACAGAGAGAAGAACATAAACGCTCTCAATAGAGCGATGCAAATGGTCGCTATCGTAATTACACCGAAGATAAGTACGAAGTCATTTCTAGTGAGACCTTGGTCTGCCCAAACCACGCTATCTATGGTAGGGTCACCGGTCAACTGGTCTTCGGCTCGGCTCCTGAGTGAAAAATGTTATTTTTATTTTAGATTTCTATTCTTTTTGAGGTGTTTGCTAAATATCACGATTTAGTGCCAAGCTTGCGGGAAAACCAGCCAGGAGAAGATAATGGCATTCTGCATGTTGGTTAGTGTTTCAAGGTCGAATTTGAATTCCATTTTACAGCCCTACATGTATCTACCTGCAAATACCAATAACGATAAATACCATCGACTGATCCAATAATCACAACCGCTGGCGAAGAACTGCGCCAGAAGGAACATGAAACAGACGATGGCGACGTAAGGGCACGCCGCGCCGGCGAGAAAATAGTCGCGGTACACCGTGCCGTGCACGCGGCCCATCGTCTGGAGCTCTGCTTCCGGCTTTTGGTCCTAGAAATAGAGTTGAATGTTTATTCAAGTACTTAATTAAGTACGACCTATTTCTGTCTCTGTTTTATCCGTTTATGTTATGTTCAAGTTTATCCGCTAGGTAAATCATTGTGCTCTCTCTCCAGATATATTCTTCTTTTTCTTCTGTTGCGTGGGTTGTCAGGTGGAAATGCTCTGTCAGTTATTTTCTACGGTTTTAATCATCCGATAAACAGTTACTGAAGTATGTAGGCTATCCACTTTAGGTATATAGGTACGGCTTTGCAAAATTATATGAATTCTTACAGCAAAACTGCTCTCGAGCACCAGGGACCAGTGATGCCGATGCAGACTCATCGTGCTGACTGCCATCATGGACGCCGCGGCCAGAACCCCTTGTCCTGCTTCCTCTCGGACTTCGCGTGTCTTTTCTTTCATCAGCTGGATTATCTCCAGCTCTTGTGTCTTTAAGAAAATACTCAAGTTAGTGCCTTTGTTTCCTGCAATAAGTTTACTCTGGACTGAAGTAGACCAGTAAAGAGCGATATAAAGTCATCCGCAGAACGAGTTCACCCAGACCCCAGCCAGGCTAGCCGGCACTTATCAGATAACATTTTTGCATTTCTGCTGGACTTGTTAACGGGAAGCGTCTGATGATGCTTGGAGCTAGAGTTGGGCTGGATAGGTTGGGCCTACCTACTTGGTTAGACCGCTGTGAACGCGAAATCGCACAGCCAGTTTTTCAGGTTCTATTGGAGCTCCAACTGTCGGTCAGTAGACAAGAAATATAGTTGAGAAACATTACGCTAAGATCTTCAAATTCTCCTTCGGCTAGCATCTTCCCTTTGTCCATGATAATGATTTGATCTACATGCTTGATGAACTGCAGCTGATGTGTGACCAGTATTACCGTCTTCTCTTCCAGGTACCTGAAGATCATCATTGGTTAGGTAATTGAATTCATTTTGTCGGTAAGAAATGTTGACGTTCTTTACCGTACCTTTTGATGCATTTCTCAAATATGTGTTTAGCGACGTGAGTATCAACAGCGGAAAGTGGGTCATCCAGCAAATATATGTCGGCCTGTAATTCAAGATATTCAGTAAACCTCCCAAACTTCCAATTACCATTTATCCATCATAATTGTTTTAAAGAACTACCTCTTTATAAACAGCTCTAGCCAAGTTGATTCTCGCTCTCTGTCCTCCACTCAATGAGACGCCTCGTTCGCCTACAACGGTCTTGTCCCCGTGAGGGAACAGAGATATGTCCCTCTCTAGGGCACACACCTTGCACACTTGCATGTAGCGGGACTTTATAAAGGGCTGGCCGAATAGAATATTTTGGCGAACGGAACCTGGGTATCGAAATTTAGCAAATTAATAGTGTGCTGTACGTAGGTTTTCTGGTGCTTCCAGGTAGCTCCCAGCGCCTGCTTCTATTCTTTGGTTGTCTTCACCCAACCCAATACCCACCAAGTATCCTTTCATCGTCATAATCAGACTGTGTCAGTCCACTAAATCATCAAAATACAGCAAACTAGCGATTCGAGGGATACAGTGTTACGATTTCAATCTAAAATTGCCCTCAATATTTGTCAGATGTGGCGAAAACTACGACTTTTACGCTCTGTCTTTTCCGTAAGGGATGACTTTGTGTACCTGTGTATACTGTATGCTGTCCGCAGCTTGATATATGCCTCTCCTAAGAGCCCGGTGTTCGACTCTTCGCGGGTCATCGATAGTACTGGTTTTGCTCAGTTTTATATTGGAGTGATCTTACCAACAAACAGCCAAGGGTCTTGGCTGGCGTAGCTGACGGTTCCTTCCACCCTAACTTCGCCTGTGTTGCACGGCAGCTCGCTGAGGATCATGTGTAGTATGGTCGACTTTCCTGCACCGACTGCTCCGATTACTGTCGTTAGAGATCCTTTCATAACCTTCGAGAAATGTGATGCTTTTGTTGAAGTGGATGTAATTATGGTCAAGTTAGAAAGTAGAGGTAGAATAGAACATATTTTTGCTTTGTGCTATTAAAACAATATTTTAACATTTGGAATTATTATAATCAAACATAAATATAAGCGTGCAAAGTCCATGTACCTATGGTAACTTACTTGAAACGTAACATCTTGAACGTCTTCTTTAACGCAAGACAAAATCCAGCGGCTACTGGCGTTTTCAAAACTAACTGCCACTTCCTCTGAGATACCTAAAATTTTAAAGATCAACATTCTGTGTTTTGTGTGATGGGAACCAAGAAAAGATATGAAAATATTGTAGGGAAGGTCAAGTAATGTTATGGTTTCAGATACAAGAAAATATCAGTTAAATCGCTAAAATTGGATTGGTGATACATTACTTTTCTTCTGTGATGTACCAGGTCTTTCCGCTCCTAGGAGGTAGCGTGGTGCCAATTCTGGCGGAGTCTCTTCTCCTTCTGACGGTTCCACTACAAACAGTTATGAATTTCCATTAATATTAGGTACAGGTATTCAGCGGTGATATTTAGTTTTATTGTTAGATATCCGTGTTGGGCCTTATGGTGGTCCCAGTTGTGTCGAATACGTCTTTACAGAAATAGTCACCGGCGTTGCCGTCAGGTGGGTAGTATTTTTCTAAATTTGATACATCGTTAGTATTTTTAGAACTGTCCATTGTCATGTCATTGACCATCCTGAATGACTTTTTGAACCTCTTATATTGATTATACACAGTGCCAAATATTATTAAAAATATATACCCAAAGTAAACACGTTTTTTGGGGCGGTTAGTTTCAATGGACGTGGTGACGTGAGCTCGGAGGCGACTTGGCAACTGGCACTCTTCACTCAACAGATAGTTGCGAATCCTCTGAACTGCTACCCACATTTCTGCTATCTATAACATTAGGTTTACAACTATGATTCGTCTTGTACAGAACCTCATTTTATGAAATACTACTCGTAACTTTAAACTTTTTGCTATCCACACAACTCTCAAAAGCACTGGGACAAACCCGTTTGGGGTTTATCAGTGTAACTTATATTTTAAGTGTTCTGTTATGTAAATTAATGTTTAAATAAAAAAAAAAAAGTTAGGCTTTTAAATTTCCAGGCTTTAAAAGTGAGTCTGCAAGCGATATCTGAACACAGCGCAGGTCTAGTGGTGAACCTGATGGCTAACGATGTCAACAGGTTTGATACTGGCCCAATCTTCGTACATTACCTCTGGATAGGACCTATAGAAACAATAGTTAGTACCTTTATGTTCCTTATCATTATCAGACTATAGGCAGAAACAGCACAAATTAAGTATACGGCCGCGCGGCGCGCCCCGGACAGATGGTCCACTCGGAACTAAGCGCCATTTTGCTCACGCACACATTGACGTTGCGTTTACAGGCCGTCTCGGGCAGTCTCGGCTAGGCGTTCAGTCCGGCTGTCGCGCGATTGTTACTAAATAATCACGTTATGTTAGCTACGCATTGAAAAAAAATAATGCTCTGCTACCCATTTAGGCATGTAGGTATAATAAGATACATGTGTAAACATGAAGCACCTAACCTACTCTATTTCAAAATTCGGAGTTAGTACAGTAGCAACCCTAGGTAGTCTAGCCAGTTTAGGTAGTTATTTACGAGAACGGCCGGAGCGGGCTTTCTGAACCCTCTCTATTTTGTGGAAACAGTATGAAAGTTACATAAAGTGCAAAAACAATAGGATAGCATAGTCTCCAGGACCCATTAAAATAAAAGAAGAAGAAAAGAACCTTATGTACATGTTATTTAAAATTGTTTATCCGACCGACCATGATACTGAAATCCAGATTTTTTCCCAGTTGATGACGGCGTATTTGTATCGGGAAATGGGTATGGCTGCTGTATATGGTGCTCTGATCATCATAGCTGTTGTGCCTTTCCAAAGTTAGTTCTACTTTCAATTGATAAAGAGTTACTTGCAGCATAACTTAGAAAACTTTTAAAATGATCTAAACTTTCTTCAGTATTCTTGGGAACCCAGACAGCATTCTATAGAAGACGAACAGCCATAAAGTCGGACGAGAGAGTAAGGCTGATGAAAGAAATTGTGATGGGCATCGAAGTTATTAAAATGTATACTTGGGAGAAACCATTTCGAAAGATAATTGATTTCGTGAGGCGGTAAGAGACTAGAATATGATGCCAGTGCATTTTCGTAGCATAATATAGTAAAAGTTATTCTTTCTCTAATAGGTGATTTCAGAAATGAACTTTGATATCGTGTTCCACAGGCAAGAAATCTTTAACATAAAGATGACGTCGATAATCCGCGGTGTAATAATGTCATTCATAATGTTCACGTCCCGGTTCGGGATCTTCATCACGGTGTTCTTCTACGTGACGTACCAGAGGAACATCACCGTTGAAAACGTCTTCTTCCTTACTTGCTACTACAACATTGTTAAGCAGACCATGACTCTGTATTTTCCTCAAGCTGTTGGACAGGTAAGCTTATTCTACAGAAAAAAAGAATATCCTATGAGTTGAAACAAACAAGGGATCGGGAATGGAACCCAAGTCTCTCATCGCAGCAGGAAGACCTAATGTTAGATGTCTAAAGAATAAAACAGAAAATATCATAATAATAAATATCAAAGTATCAGAGGTTCTGTACAAGACGAATCATAGTTGTAAACCTAATGTTATAGATAGCAGAAATGTGGGTAGCAGTTCAGAGGATTCGCAACTATCTGTTGAGTGAAGAGTGCCAGTTGCCAAGTCGCCTCCGAGCTCACGTCACCACGTCCATTGAAACTAACCGCCCCAAAAAACGTGTTACTTTGGGTATATATTTTTAATAATATTTGGCACTGTGTATAATCAATATAAGAGGTTCAAAAAGTCATTCAGGATGGTCAATGACATGACAATGGACAGTTCTAAAAATACTAACGATGTATCAAATTTAGAAAAATACTACCCACCTGACGGCAACGCCGGTGACTATTTCTGTAAAGACGTATTCGACACAACTGGGACCACCATAAGGCCCAACACGGATATCTAACAATAAAACTAAATATCACCGCTGAATACCTGTACCTAATATTAATGGAAATTCATAACTGTTTGTAGTGGAACCGTCAGAAGGAGAAGAGACTCCGCCAGAATTGGCACCACGCTACCTCCTAGGAGCGGAAAGACCTGGTACATCACAGAAGAAAAGTAATGTATCACCAATCCAATTTAGCGATTTAACTGATATTTTCTTGTATCTGAAACCATAACATTACTTGACCTTCCCTACAATATTTTCATATCTTTTCTTGGTTCCCATCACACAAAACACAGAATGTTGATCTTTAAAATTTTAGGTATCTCAGAGGAAGTGGCAGTTAGTTTTGAAAACGCCAGTAGCCGCTGGATTTTGTCTTGCGTTAAAGAAGACGTTCAAGATGTTACGTTTCAAGTAAGTTACCATAGGTACATGGACTTTGCACGCTTATATTTATGTTTGATTATAATAATTCCAAATGTTAAAATATTGTTTTAATAGCACAAAGCAAAAATATGTTCTATTCTACCTCTACTTTCTAACTTGACCATAATTACATCCACTTCAACAAAAGCATCACATTTCTCGAAGGTTATGAAAGGATCTCTAACGACAGTAATCGGAGCAGCTCGGTGCAGGAAAGTCGACCATACTACACATGATCCTCAGCGAGCTGCCGTGCAACACAGGCGAAGTTAGGGTGGAAGGAACCGTCAGCTACGCCAGCCAAGACCCTTGGCTGTTTGTTGGTAAGATCACTCCAATATAAAACTGAGCAAAACCAGTACTATCGATGACCCGCGAAGAGTCGAACACCGGGCTCTTAGGAGAGGCATATATCAAGCTGCGGACAGCATACAGTATACACAGGTACACAAAGTCATCCCTTACGGAAAAGACAGAGCGTAAAAGTCGTAGTTTTCGCCACATCTGACAAATATTGAGGGCAATTTTAGATTGAAATCGTAACACTGTATCCCTCGAATCGCTAGTTTGCTGTATTTTGATGATTTAGTGGACTGACACAGTCTGATTATGACGATGAAAGGATACTTGGTGGGTATTGGGTTGGGTGAAGACAACCAAAGAATAGAAGCAGGCGCTGGGAGCTACCTGGAAGCACCAGAAAACCTACGTACAGCACACTATTAATTTGCTAAATTTCGATACCCAGGTTCCGTTCGCCAAAATATTCTATTCGGCCAGCCCTTTATAAAGTCCCGCTACATGCAAGTGTGCAAGGTGTGTGCCCTAGAGAGGGACATATCTCTGTTCCCTCACGGGGACAAGACCGTTGTAGGCGAACGAGGCGTCTCATTGAGTGGAGGACAGAGAGCGAGAATCAACTTGGCTAGAGCTGTTT